>LGSN01000184.1:0-58894 GCA_001314375.1 Phytophthora podocarpi | reverse complement strand
TTGTGAACTGCACAAAGGCGGGCTCGAACTCACGCTAATCGGGTGGGAGGGTCGAGACCCAAACGACTAACCCAAATTCATAGGACCCAAGTGTGTTTGTGAGAAATACATTGCAATTACTGCAGTAATTATTACTGCGAGTGAATGCACTGCAGTAGTTATTATTGATCTTGTTAGAGCCCCGTACATATTCTATTGTATTTTCCCACCCCTGTTGTACAGCTACATGTAACACTACTGTTTGCAAACTGTTTGTTAGTGTATTGCAAATATAGTTAACACGTTGGTGGATTTAGGAGGTTATCATTGCTTCATCTTGAAGCTCCTCTCGCTGAGCACTCTGACTAGCCTACTACCAGTGATGGCTGGCTGACACGAGCTCAGACATCGCCACCAACCACTTCAATTTACCGCTAGCCTGGGAAGACGATGATGACACGAAAACGACCGACAAAGTGGAAAATGCAAGTAATGACGCACTTGGGAACTGCCGTTTTACTAGAATTGTAGCCCTATGATTGAATGACAAACAGGCTAACACGTTTACAAAACATCACTTACAGTTAGTTAGTGTGTATATGTATTATAGTCCGAATCACAAACATGTGTGCGGAGTACACTAAGCTTTGTACAAATACAGTAACGCTTTGTCACCATTGTGAAGACGGTCCCGAGATTTTCGTGTTATACCAAGTGGAATAATGTGAAAGTTTACGGTCTAGTCAACGACTGGATTTCTGTGCAACTCAAGGTGGGTTTTGGCGCAGAGCAGTGTTATCTTGCTAGTTGTTATCCATACAGTACACAGTGCTGCAGCAGGATCGACTTCAGGCTCTGTTTAACAGTGTTTTAGATGAATGGTCATGCGGATCGTCCGTTCGAGGCGAAAATCCTCAAACGTTCCGTCGGGACCTGGCCACCAAGAATTGATTCAGCTCACATGCGTAAGCGTCGTGGATTGCATCCGGACGCAGTGATCGGAATGTGAGGTGTGGTGCAGCACGGACCAAGGCAACAAGCATTTTGTCCGTTAAAACCCGTCCACTCTCGTAATCCCGTAAAACAGTTGTCAAGCCTCTTCTTCAAAAAACGCTTTCAATACATCACCACACCTATATGGCAGTTAAAGCTTTTCATTAAATGTTATCTTCCCCTTCTGCCACTTAACTATATGCTGCATAACTGACGGTTTGTACAAGCCAGCCTTTTTCTCGCAAACATTGCCCTATTTGCCTCCGAAGCCCGTGCGTGACATGCTGACTTCGTTCTCCGACGACCGCGAGGCTTCTGCACCCAGTTCGCCGGCGTCCGCACACGCGCTGCTGTCTCTGATGCAGTCGGTGGCGCCTCCGCGCGCCCCCTCGCTCTGGACGAACGAAATGAAGACGGACAAGCACTCCTCGACCGCGTCGTCGTCGTCGCTCACCTCGTCGCCTGTCAGCAAAAGCGAGACGGAATACGTAAACCCCGTGGCGGTTATTAACAAGCCCAAAGTGACAAGAGTAGCCAAGCAAAAAGCGAAAAGCATCAAGGAACCGCGGAAACGTACCTACTACATGCGGAAAGAAGAGCTTGCCGTGCTCTCTAAAGAGTATGAAAAACTGGAGGCGGAAATGCAAAAGTACAAGAAACAAAACGACGTGTTGGAGGAGAGAGAGAGGACGCGTCGGCAAGAAGAGGAAAATAGGGGCATCCGCCAAGTTATTCACTCGCAGAGGTTGGCATTTGCCAACACGCAATCCATCATTGCGCAGTACATGCGAGTGCAAGAGCACAGTCCGTTTGAGACGTTTATCCAATTGGGCAAAGACCCAGTGGAGCGTCATACTACTCTGTTATCCATGAAGAAAAGGAAACTGCACGACGCACTGCAGTTTTTAGTGGCACGACGGAGATTCATGGACCCCTCGACCGCTTTTTCCGACAACCAGAAATTCGAGAACGCACACGGAGATTTTTGCTACATGGGGTTCGATGTGACTCCGTTTGCAGGTGTTCGCACGACACGGACAGTTTTCGACGTGCTGCTGAATTTTTCGTACAATTTGGAAATCAGTTTGTCGGAGCTTTTAGGGGATATTACGATCAGGGAAAATGACGACCACTGGGATCCATCGGTAGCACAGCAACGGCTGGTTACAAATGTGGCAAACCTGGCAGAAATGGAGACGAACAACGCCCTGTTTTCGGAGTACCATGAGCGAAATGGGCCAGCCGCTCTTGGAGTTGACTTGCCCCACGTGTCGGAGGATTTAGGAGCTTTGGGACATGGAGACGAACTGGGTGTAGTTGCCTGCGACTTCGTGAACGAGGACGAGTTGTATCCTTACGCGCCAGGCAGACGCATCCGGCAAGATGTAACAGTGTTGATGCTCGTTTCTACATGTACGAGGCCAAAAGTGAGGCTCCCGAATCAAACAGGTCCAGTGGAAATGGAGAGAGTTGTGATTTTGACGCGCTGGTCGCTGCTGCGTATCCGCAAGTCGTCGATTCAGCTGCCGTTCGAGGCATCACTACGTCTTCGGAATGGTATTGAACAGATAGGTGAGGCCATGCTGAACAACGTGCGCTACGCCTTGGCTCCTCGGGAAACAAGCATGTCGTCTGGAGATTTACCACCAACCGCGGCACCTCCAGCTGCGGCAATCCTTCACCCGCCTCTTGCTTTTGGAGGTCTTCCGCCGGTCAGTAGAAGATATTAACCACATCTGAGTTTGATGACCCAACAAAAATACACGTTCATAGAACTCGATCTACATAGCGTCCACGTTGTGACTACCGGTAGCATTCCTCCTTTTACTGGATCAGCTGGGGACATTCAAAGCGCCTGCTGTGTTGTCAGAAGTCGTAGTTAAATTCCAGGGTTGGCAGACTGCACGAGATTCAACAGCAGTTGCCGAAGGTGCAGCATCCAGAATGGCTTGAAGCATTTCGTTGCTCATGTTGATGCACGTTTGAAGCAGGAAATCCATAGCTCCTGTCGGAGCGACACCGTTGTGGTTCGGACGCAATGTCAGCAATACCCAGCGAGTCAGCACTAGGCATGGCACGCGTTTCTCAGTGTCGCTGCCTTTTAACCCGCCATGGACTCGCCGAGAACCTCTTGAGATCGTGAGCACTGCATTTACGTCCTCACGCAAAAATTTGAGAGGGCGATAAGGATGGAGTTCGTCCTCATCTACTGAATCAAGCACTAGCACGCCTAGTGGGTCGATATGCCTCTCGCTAATGTCTTCAGTAGCTTCTGACACCGCCTTCGGCATCTGTAACTCAGAGAAAACCACAAAACTCGATTCAGTGGGCATCTCCGGCGACGTGTCCACTTGTAGGCGCCCATGTACCACGCCAGCATCGTCACCTGTGTAGGGAGGCATCGTCGTACCCATACGCTTTATATATGCAGAGGCAGCGCAGTACGCGCGTTCAATATCCTCTGCTTCTACACCCGCGTCGAACGGGGTCACGTCAAAGACCACCGAACACAGAGCCCCCGAATTCGTAGGAAACTGGGCCGTCTCCCGGCGCTGCTCAGCGGGATCCCTTAAAAACTGCATGCGTTTATCCATGAGTTGCCTGGCGTCACGCAACTTCTGAGCCTTCATATTTTCCAGTATTGAGCGGCGTTGTTGAATATCGCAGCCAAGATGGATGAATGTGTTGATGGGGCATTGGTTCTGCTGTATCGAGTACTGCAATGGTAGGATCACAATAGGCAGCGAGTCCGTCAGTATCATCCGAGTCAGCTACAGCCCCAGGAAAGCAAGCTGTCCATCTCCCTACCGTGAGTTCCGAGAGTGCTGACTGCGCTGAAAAGAGCTGGAAGTGCTGGTTGCGCACAGCCTCACGTAGTAGATGGTTGTGCATCTCCTGCTCAAAAAGCTTGTGGTCCAATCGTCTCATCAGAGCTCTGGCAAAACACTCCGGTTTGATGGCCGCGGTGTGCTTTAGATATTCCAGTTGGGCCTCGAGCTTTGCCATCTGCCCCGTCAGCTCGTCCTTCTCCTCCTGCACCAGCACCAGCACACACAATCCGTCAACTCCTTTGCTCATACCGGTACAATAAATATGCTTGACCAACAAACGAGGTCTTCAATTTATCCACCTTCCGGACGAGATACGTGGGCTTCCTGCCCTTGCACCCTGAATTGCTGCGCTTCTGACAGCGCGGGGTTTCACCTCCCGTTCCGTCATCTGAACTCGTCATGTGGTCGTCAAAGTCGCGTGTGCGTCTCTTGCCGTGCAAGGTTCTATCAGCGGTCTTTTCTAGTGGTTCTTCTTCTGTGCCTGCGACTGCAACCGACCGGGGAGATGCCGCCCGAATAGCGTGCAGCCTGCCGGCCGTCGTTCTGTCCGGGTGCAAGAACACCAGCAGCGTCTTGTCGCCGCCGTCTCCTAGCGTAGGAGATCTCGGTGGTAATGGATGGAGTCGCGGCAATGGCCGCTGGCAGTCGGCTGAGACGTCCGGAGACCGCTGCAAGAGCGAGCGCGCGGACGGCAGCGGAGGCGACGTCGAGCGCTGGTGCGTCAAGGGTCCCGTGTCCATGAGATGATGTGCTGAGGTTGAAGTAGCTGCGGCCTGTTCGTCTGTGGGCAATTTGAAAAGTCACTGATTCAGCTGATGAATCGCGGCGGGTACCGCGCAGCTAGCGATTTTCGAGCGTGGGGAATGCCGCATTGACATGGGCCATCGGCTGCATCGCCAAGCAGAGCAGAGCTTGTCCAATTGTGGCATCATCATTTTTGTATTGACTTTCAGCCAGCATTTATTTTGCAGGTCGGATGTAAATGTGTTTTGTTTTAGCGAGGTATGAGTTGTCGAGGGTGAGCGCATCACGTTAAAGCTCGGATTACGGTCAACGCCGCTTTGAAGAAGGACATGTTGGTATTATAGTACAGTACTGTACACTCTGCATCCAGTTATATTATTAGATTGAGAAGTATAGTAGTAGTTGGTACCATACTACTATAATACGTAAAGTAGAATATAATACTAATTGTCTACCGCTCAATTTCCTGGCGATTCTGATGTAGGATCAGTGCTCACGAGTGTGAAGAGGGATCATGACAAAGGATCTCGCCGAAGATATTCTCCCTCAGATGCAAGCGATGCTATCGTTGGAAAGTATCCTCGCCAGTGTTAACGAGCCTCTCCATATTCAAGACCCGCCTACCATTAGTTAGGAACATTGACAATTTAACCAGCGCATCGCGTCTGTAGGCATTACAGTACTGGTACATCGCAACTTCGCAAACCACCTGTCTATCAACGCATCCACCTCCTTGTTTAACCTCAACCATTCTAGTATTTGCTCTGTCTGCTCGCAGTCCCCTCACTGCACTGGATATTGATATCCCTTGCGTGCTGAAAAGTGACAACGCTTCTTGTGATTCGGCTTCGTTCGTCTTGCAAACATACTCACGACTGCAAAACCTGCGTACACAGCAGTGGATTTGAAGGCGGTCAACTTCAGGGCAATATGAATGCATACGATGCAGAGAGCTCTGCGTCGTCACATAGATTGTTACAGCAGATGTGATGAACAGAGCGACCACAAATACGGCAGGGGGCGTTTCCTCAGGGCACAACCGGCCTTGCAGCACTTTATTTGAGCTGGACTTGGCCTTCAGCTGAAAAATTGCAAATTGTGCGCGAATAGATATGGTTGCCGCCACCATACCCTTGTTGTCTCTCTCTATTGGATCTCGTATTTTTACGATAAACGGACTGATATTAGTATTAATTCAACTTTTCATTCTACAATTTCTTTTATATTACTAATCGTTAAACTGTGTAATAAGTACTATTCCAAAATTATATTAATCATATCAATGCATAGTAGTAATTTTGTTCTACTACTACTAAAGCTGTTACAGGATCTTCTGATCTGTCAAAGTTGATCAGAGCCAGCAATGCTCCTCTTCAAGCGCTCACCAACCTCCAACGTGGTGTTGCCCCAGACATGACGATGCCAAGCGTTTGCCAGTCTCCTGTATTTGCGGGCGGGCCTGGTCATAATCATCGCCGATGCCGCTTGTGCTCGTGATGGAAGTCGTGGTGCTGCGCTTGCCAAACTGCAACTGGACTCATCGACGTTTGTTCGCTTCAATTCAATACATGCACCTTCAACATTAGTCAGCATGCTTGTCAACAGTTACACGTTCAGCACCTTGATGTCCTTGGCCTCGAGCGACACGGGCGCGCGGGCGTTTTTCACGGCCTGGAGGATGGCGTTGCCCGGCTCGTTGATCCGGTCGCGCATCGTCTGCAGCACATGCGTCGACACCTGCAGCTCGGGGCGGCGCAGCTTCTGCAGCATCCACCGCGTGAGAACGACAGCCGGCACATCCTTCTCCTCCCCTTTCGACGTCTTTACACGCTTGCGGTACGACTTGAGCGCCATGACGCCACTAATGTCCAGACGAACGCAGTTCTGGGGGCGATACGGATAAAGGTCGTCCTTGTCCACAAAGTTCATGACCATGACACCTTGGTCGCCTGCATCCCCACACACGCTGTGATGGCTAGCCGCTGGCCGCTGATCCGAGAACATGACAAAATTGGTCTCTGTAGCCACATTTTCAACCTCCGAGATGATGAGACGGCGGTGCATGATGTTCTTGTCGGCGCCGTGCTCGCTTGTGCACGTGTATTTGGAGTTCATGGGCTTGGTGTCCATGTGCTTGATGTGGAACTGGATGAATTCAAAAGCCTCCTTGACTGTTTTCAGACCCTCGAGAGGGGTGATGTCGAAGCGGATGGAGCAGAAATCACCCGCCTCATCCACGAACTGAGCGTTCTCCGTGTACTCACGCGCTTCAGTCATAAACAGTGTACGCTTCTCCACAAGCTCCGCTGCATCTCGACACTGTTGTTCCCGAAGGCTTGTGAGAGTCTCTGTGCGCTTCGCCCAGTTGCGGCCTAGGTGGATGTACGTCTCAAGCGGACACCGGTTGTTCACTGAATGCGTGAGCTCCGATAAGGCCGACTGCGCCGACAGAACACGCAGATGATGTTGCTTCACCGAGTTTCGCAGCACGTTGTTGTTAATCTCCGTCTCAATCTGCTGACGGTCCTTCTCCTGCCACGCCACGATGTTGGTGCGGTTCTGCAGGAACGACACCTGTCCCTCCAACTCCTTGATGTGTTCCAGCAGCTCACACTTCTCTTCCTACACAGCAACAAGAAGAAAAATCAATAGCCAATCCATTTCCACCTCCACTCCGTGTCTCACCCACCTTCCGGATGAGGTACGTGGGTTTGCGCCACTTGCCTCGACACCTTTTGGTCGACGTCGGCGTCGTCGCGTCCTGCTCGTCGTCACACTCGGACGCTCGGCGCTTCGTGGGCTTATTGCCGCCTGTTGGCTGTTCACTCGGCGCCTTCACTGCGAGTCCAGGCTTCTGTTTCATTGTATTCTGTGCGTCGTCGTGTCTCTGCTGGAGAACGAAGGCGAGTCCTGGTAGCTGCTGGCCTGATGTTTGCGGATCTAACGGACAGCTATCAGCGCCCAGCAGACTCACCATGTCGTACTTGGAGCGCTGTTTGGTATTGTTATTCATGCTTGAAGTCGCTCTGTTCGCTACGGAGCAATTCGTCGAGTGAGGTCAGGTCCGGCGTTCGGCAGCGACACGGCAAAGTTGATACCTGATTGGATTAAAAGGGGGATGGGCATCGTTCAGTGTCGACATCATCCACGTGATGACGCCCAGATTACTAGTTGCCAAGCCCGAGCCTTGCCGCGCCGCTTTCGCGTTGCCAGGCATCAACACGGACTCACATTTCGGCCGCTTCAATATACCACCGAGAGGAACTCGTTAAGCTCAGCAAATGTAGATTGCGAACCGCTTGCCTGGATGCTGGTGTGGCTCGTAATCAGCTGAAGTAGTGGGGAACGCATCGCAGCTTCGCTTGCACGCAAATGAAGACGCCTGTACCAGGACAAGCGTCGAGCTTATGGGCCAGCGAGATGCCTTCTGCGCAAATGGTGCCTCGATTTTAGGTGGGGACGGTAAGCGTTAGATTCCTTCCTTTGATTGTTGTGGATCCACTCAAACGGCGATAGGTAGTTAGATGCCCGACTTTTCGGCGGTCGATATGGAAACAATCCATGGCGTCATAAACCAGTAACGTTAGCTCCAATTCTTTGTCTTCGCCCCCGGGTTCGATTTACACCGGGTTGTCCCGCTTCACATCGTCGTTCACGCATCAATTGCTTCGGAGATGCTAACTTCGATGATACGCACGAAGGTTTACAGCGCCTCGACGTTTGATTTCACGCTGTGTGCTTCCAGCAGTGGAATTATTTTGACACCTCGTCACCATTGTTAGTTATCTAATACATACAATAGGGGTGTCAGAATTAGAAAAAGCCACGTCGAAATCGCATGTGATTTCGGCGCCAAACCGCATGCGATTTCACCCATATTTTTTTTGTAAATCGCACGGGGTGTCAGAATTAGAAGGTGTTTTAAGATGTCCGACGTGCCGTGCTGAGACAAACTGAACAAGGAAGGAAGACGACGAGGGGCACCTCATGCCTAACGTGATGAAGCGCTGAAGGTGTTTGTCGTCGCGCTGCAGTGTCTGGCACAAGTAGGCAAGGAGCTGTCGATCGAGTGCGACCCTGGTGCTCTTCGTCTCACTCTCCGCGCTCTTAATGTTGCGCGCTCCGCCTCTGGCCAAGTGNGGACTGTATGGAGCTGCGCTGGAGGCTGCGCTGCGACTTCGACATCACGACGACGCACCACATGAAGGTGCAGTCGCGCCAGATCATGCGCGCTGTGTTCGACACAGACGCGTGGCGTATTTGCTGGCGGACGCGACATCACCACTTAAGCTCATTATGTCTCATAACCATCGCAGTAGGGAGGTGAGCGTCACGTGCTCAGCAACACATGTGAAGTTCGAGAGCTACCTCTCCAGTATCAGAGACAACAAGGCGCAGTTGCAGACGGAGACGGCGGTGGAGTGGTGAGTAGTCGAAAATGCAAATGATAAAATTAATTTAATTTACCCGGAAGAAGACGACAACGAACGAGGCTCTCAAAGCTTTGGCACGATAAACTCCTCCTCNATTTGTGCCAGCAGTGAGATGCGCCTTGGCCTTAGCCTGTGGCTTGGCTTTGGCCTTTGCCTTGGGGTGAGACTTGTGAGCCTAGACTGTAATCATGACTTCACTAAAACAACAGGTAAATTGCGGGCGAAGTTAGCGTGGAAGTGATAGCGCTTTTCTGTCTACAGATAAGGATCTTACATGTACCAACTCATGTTCAGCTACACTGTACATCCTCGTAACATGCCAACTGCTCGGTTGGTTTCAACCGAGCCGTGCCAACTTGATGCTGGTTGCATTTGTAGTACTCCGCTGTAAACAGGAGAGATGTGTGCCCTACGAAGTGTAAAGAGCAACTGAACACAAGGTCCTCTTTTCGGATCCCATCAGTGATTTCCAAATCCGTGATTTCGTCGCTTCCAAATCACCCACCTCAGGAGGTGGGTGATTTCGTTTTGGCGGGAAATCGCATGCGATTTTAGCTCCAAATCACATGCGATCCGAGAGTGATATCGGATGCGATTTCGACGTGACTTTTTCTAATCCTGACACCCCCTCCCCTATTCATGTAAGCTTACAGTAGATCATGCATTGTCATCGGTCCATGAACGCGCAGATCGCCCAGCTCATGCGAGTTACTCTTTGTTTGCGCTCGAAACTCTGGAACACAACTGAAACAGCATTTCGCTCGAATTTTCACGACACAGCGAGGAGCCCCATCCGAAGATGGCTACCTTTTTCGCGAAGGAATGTTGCCAAGTGTTGACTCAGCAGAACGAGCACATCTCAAAATGTTCAGACAAAACTTCGGTGGATACTTTCGGTGAACGTTTCGTACTGGACGAGAATAAGATATTTGGTTGGTGATTCTTTGACTGGTACACGGATACAATGGCAAAATATCAATTAAGGCTTACAGCAACTTGTGAAACTTTGGCGAGCGAGCTGTCATTTGACGGCGTTGGTAAACAGATCTGCAAAAAGACAGTTTTGGCCGTATATCTCTCAATACTTGTCGCTGCTGTGTCTGTCCAGCGTGCTGGTGATGGAGGTGTCAAGTCGCCGCAAGAGAGCGGCGACCTGATAATCGAGGGCTCGTCGCAGCCAGCCAAGCGCGTTTGTTTGTGCTTGGAAGCACGACTGTTTGTCTCTGTAGACAGTCTGACGTGTTCAGGCAACAAGGATAATGCTACGTGGCCACTTTGGACCACCGGCCGGTCGGCAGGCTCTCTCGTGTCGATTCAGCGGAATGAACTGCGTCGAGTGTCGAGTCGGTTTGGCCGAGATTCCTACCGCTCACCAGTCAAAAAAGTCGTTTACATACGCAGGACTATCGAGGCGCCACGTACGTCGCGGCAAATCTCGGTTCATATCCTGCGTCGGGCATCAACTGCAGTGATTGTCGTGAATATTGACCACCGCGGAGGGCATGATACTGTACTGTACACTCATGCGGGCGGCAACGCTGTCAGGCAAGCACTCTCGCCCTATCGGCTAGAAAACGCAGGACCGGGTGAAAATCAGCGGGCCGGAGACATACAGCATGCAATCAAGCGCTAAAACCCTGGCAAGTACAGTACTGTACAACTTGTACTGCACTGCAGTAACTGCACAAGTAACTCGTACCGATCGTGGCGTGTCAGCATGTTCGCCTGCTCTAACGAATGATACATTCTAAAAGCCGGACGATCCGAGTGATAGTGAAATTTTGGTGCACAACGCACGAATGCAGCAACCAAAGTCCCCATATTTGGCTGCCTGCCATGGCCGTTACGCTCCACTCGGCCAATTCCGCTTAATCGATTCGCACCGGTCTCTATCCACAAGCCAGACTGCGGATTTTCTGCAAATATTGCCGGTTTAAAGGTCGTCGTTTCGACGAGACCCAAATTTTGGAATCGATTGTAGCTGTCTTTCCAGCACGTTCATCTTGATTAAAGTAAAGCCAATGCGTGCCGCCTTTTTTCGCCGGCGAGATGCGCGCTCCGTCTCTTGAGGCAATCGAGTGTCCTCGCTGGCTCAGTCGATTGCCTAGACATAGAATAATACGGTACACTGTATTAGATACGCTCACGAGTTCCGTCGTTAAGCTGCGCCGCAAACACTGAGCCATGTGCCTGTCGGACGTTTAGCACCTCCGACCTCATTGCACGATTAGCTCCCAACCGCCAAACGTGCGTGGCGGAAGTCGTTTCGCTAGCTGCACCACGTCAATCAGCGAACTGCAACGTTTGTAGTCAGTCAGGTCAAATGATCTCGCCCAAGGTCATGAGCGAGCTGCACCAGGCCAAGCTCGTGCCCACGCAATTCACGGTGCCCAAGCCCGGCGAGCACGCGTGGTCTCCGGTCGAGCAGCGTCGCTTCTGGGAGGCCATTCAGCGCTTCCCGCAAGGCCCGTGGACAGCCATCGCCGCCTACGTGGGCTCCAAGTCCACGCGGCAAGCGATGACCCACGCGCAGAAGCTGCGCCAGAAGCTCAGTCGCTGGAAGCGCCGCGTGCGCAGCGACTCGGTTAGTTCGGCCGGATCCAACTCCAGTGCGTCGGCGTCGGTGACTACTCCGACTGAAGCGTATGCTGGCAGTAATGGGTCCCAGTCTCCGCCAATGTCACCGACAGAATACGGCGAGCTTGCCAAGCTCAGTATGATGGACCACATTGAAGAGGAGGACGACGAAAGGAAGAGCATGGGTGAAGATGGCTGCGAACCGATGGACATCAAACCGGAGTTCAAACACGAGGTGCAGCAATTTGGAGAACACAACCAAGTGCATGATGCACACGACGACCGCTACTTGGAACACCTGCTGTCCGATATCGAACCAGTGCTGGAGCATGTCGCGCACTTCACGAATGGGTCGCGTTACCATGGACACGAGGAGGGAGCAACACGTCCTGTGGCAACGACCGACTATGGCCATGAGCAGGCAGTGTACTTCACGCACCACGCGGCTATGGCGGCATCGGAGCACAAGACCATGGAGCTCTCGACGTGGAATCAGCAGCACCAACACCCCGCATACTATCAGCAGCAGCACCAACTCCGGCAGCCGTACAGTTCGCCGTCTACATCAACGGCAATGCATTACACGCACACCGAGGCTGGCCACCAGTACAACAACTACCACAATTTATAAGGTAGAGTTTTGCCAAGAAGGCTGGAGTATGCGTGTTGCGTCTGTCCGTTAGAAGCAGGCACCTCCGAATAATGAAGCTGAATTAGTTAATAGTTAGTAGTAATCAAGTGAGTGAATATCTCAACTCGACTCACCGTTCGGTGGTGCTGGCTGTAAGCTCCTGCCATGAAGGCAGCCTGCCGTCAAGCAGTTCACTTGGCTGGAGAGATACTGTCACAAGTGAACCCATATTGCTTGCACAAACCAAGTAGATGGCCACGAAGACGAACGCGTGAAACAGGTGGTCTGTATTTCCATTTGGTCCAGCTCGCAGTTTATTTCTCAAAGTGTCCATCGAAGCCGACGAAGCCGGCCATGAGGAACACATGGAAGAAGGACTTCTTCTCTATCCGAGAGCACCAGTTCCAGGCGCTTGTGAGACGACCATCGATGCATGAGCCTGCGTCAAAAAAGTTGTCCGCACCGCTACCGTCGAATCCGTGCTTGAAAAAATCGCACAGGACACGCTTCTGGAGCGTCTCGGCGCCGCTGAAGCTGTCTTCGATATACGCGCGCGTGTTGGGCTGCGCTGCGAGCGCTGGAATGTCGTGCACCGTATTCACGATCGGACTGAGAATGCGCGAGATCTGCGTGTACTTGTCGATAAACATGAGTGCGTTGGGCACGTTGTGGTCGCCAAGATGCACCACCGAGGAGCCCACCCAACGAGGCCGCATCTTTTGCGTGTGGTGCAGAATCGTGTGCACCAAATGAGACGTCTCGGGCGCATGCTGCATGCGGTTAAGACCCTGACCGGTATCACGGAGCCGGTATATGCTGCCGCCCAGTAGGTCTTCCTCCACAACCCACCACAGACGCAGCATCGACGTCGTGATATTCTTCCACAGTAGTAGCGACTGCAACACGTACTCGTACTGACTGGCGTGGCTGTGACTGAGCCGCGCACCATTTTTGCCAGCCCGAATTTCGAGGCTGAGACCTGGCTCCGCCTTCTCCGGCGTGAAGAACTTCTCTAAGTAGTCGATCATACGCGTGATTGGCGATCTGTTGGACGCCAGATAGCTCTGGCTGTCGGAAATCGACGCGAGACACAGGCGAATCTCCTCTTCCGTCAGCGACGCCGACGAGTAGTCACGCACCAGCTCCTCGATAGCCTGCTGCTTGTCATGCGTGAAGCGTCGCAGCGCTTCCGGTTCGGCGAGCAAGTCAACATCAACAGCAGCCACGGACGTCGCCATCTCACAGCGCGTGTCACGCAACATCTCCAGTGCGTGGCGTTCCTCCAGCAGCGACGCCACCGTCTTAATCGGCGCCACGCACGAGAAGCCGAGATAATTCCTAATCTCGCGCAGGTTGGCGTCTTGTAGCAAGTAGATCATCTTGCCGTAGTTGTTGCGCATGCGTTCTGGGTTCATGACCTTATAGCGGCGTCCGATCTCGAACACCTGGCGGAAGAAATCCTCGTTGTCCTTGAACTGCTTGTCCTGCACGAGTCGCCGACCTTGACGGAAGTCGTTGGCGATCATCAGGCCAGAGAGCACGCCGAACGTCTCGTTCAGCTCGTGGATGACGCGCTTCACGGGCGAGTGGTAGGACAACACGTCCACCTTGTCCGTGTACTCGCTCACGTTGAGTGCAGCATCCAGCAAGTTGAACAGCGCGCGCTCGTTCTCATCTAGCCGCAATGGAATGTAAGCTGCGTCCTTCATCAGCGCGGACGGGGCCTCCTCGATTTCGCGCATCACCTCGTCTTCTTCTTCTTCCTCTGAGTCGCTCGTAACTGGCGCTTCACGACTGGCCGAGAGCTTCACAGGAGACGGAGGAGCTTCTGTGGGTGGTGGAGGGGTCGCTTCCTCCTCTGTAGACGGCGCAGGATCTTGCGGAGGCGGTGGTGGCGGCGGCGGCGGACTTGCGTTGACACTGGCAGTGATATTGCTGCTGCTGGAGCTCCCCGGCAGCTCCGTCTTGCTGTGGCACAAGCGAGAGCCGGCGTGGTGCTGTGCCTCGAAGCACAGAGGACAGTAGGCGTCCTCGCAGTCCTCGCAGCGCACAGCAGCCGCCGTGTCCTCGCACTCGACGCACATGAGCGACGCCATCTTCACTCAGCAAGGGGTTTCGTGGTGGCTGCGCACGTTGCACTGCACCCCGTCAAAACTAGTAAGATCGTGACGTATCATGTTTTCGATATTTTTCGTACTTAGTTGGGACTAAGGAGGGGGAGCCAAGGACTGTCTACATAGTGAGCAGAGGAAGAACCAGCCGCAGCCAGCACAGCGAGCTAGCGAGCAAGCGAGGCACAGCGAAGCAAAGCGCGGCCGGCCGACTCAACCCCCGCACAGACACAGACTAACAGAAACTTTCTCCTTCCTCCTACAGACACAATGGGTGCGTCTTAAGGCCCTCGACCTGCTTCCCCCCTCCATCCAGGCTCTGTATTACCCTCGTCAGGATATTCCATTTTTAACGTAACGTGTTAAATGCAGAGGACGAAGTGTACCCCATGACGCTGCTGACCGAGGAGCTCAAGAGCGACGAGGTGGAGACGCGCATCAAAGCCATGCGGCGTCTGCGCACCGTGGCGCAAGCTCTGGGTGCGGAGCGCACGCGCTCGGACCTGCTGCCGTTCCTGCGCGGTATGTAAACATATCGTTAAGAGCTGTTATTGACAAGTTACTAACGGTTAGATCGCTCTCCTACGGCCGAGTAGAAGCTACAGAAGACGAGGACGAAGTGCTCGTGGCGCTGGCCGAGGAGCTCGGAGGCTTCGTGGACCTCGTGGGCGGCGCCGAGCATGCAGCGGTCCTCGTGGAGCCCCTCGAGGTCCTCGCCGGCGTGGAGGAGACTGTGGTGCGCGACCGCGCCGTCGAGTCTCTGCAGAAGGTGGTGGCCGTGGTGCCCAACGCGGGCGACGTGATGGTGCCGCTGGCTAAGCGTCTGGCCGAAGGAGACTGGTTCACGTCGCGTGTGTCCGTGTGCTCGCTATTTGCGTCCATTTACGGCAAGATGACGGATGCTGGACGCAAGAAGGAGCTGCGCGAGTACGTTATTGTCATGTTATCTATCTATTTACCTGTCGGACGGAGCTCGAACTGACGGTAGTGACTTGTAGCTTCTATCAGATGATGTGCAATGACGACACGCCCATGGTGCGTCGTGCTGCTGCTGCCAACATTGGCAAGTTTGCTGGGGCGATGGAGAAGGAGCACATTGCCAGCATGATCCTGCCGCTTTTCCGGGCACTGACGGCGGACGACCAGGACAGCGTGCGTCTGTTGGCTATTGAGAACTCGGCGGATATTGCTGAGCTGCTCTCGCAGGACGACAACTCGATGCACGTGCTCCCGATCGTGCGCTCGTCCGTGGAGGACCGCTCGTGGCGCGTGCGCTTCAGCATTGCCAAGGACTTCTTCCCGCTCTCGCGCGCCATGGGAGCGCAGATTACGGAGTCGGAGCTGCTTGGCTGCTTCAGTAACCTTCTGCAGGTACGAAGGAGATGCGAAATATGTAGACAGGATGGGAGGAAGAGCCGAGTGACTCATGAGCTGGGCTGCTTGCCGTTGATTTTTTTTACAGGACTCGGAGGCGGAAGTGCGCGCTGCTGCTGCGAAGAACTTGTCGGGCTACATCTCCATTATCAAGAACGAGCTGTTTTCGAGCGAGATCCTTCCGCTGCTGTCGGCTCTGTCGCAGGACACGGCCCCCAACGTTCGCAGTACGTGTTGCTATCGTTCTGTTCCGTTTGGTGCGTAAAACATGTGCTAACTCTGTTTCATGTTGTGGTGACCTATTCAATTGCAGCTGCTGTATCCATCGCATGCATGGAGCTTGCGCCCAAGCTGGGCGAGGCCACGTCCAAGTCGACGCTGGCCCCTCTGCTACTGCTCTTCCTGCGCGATGAGGTTGTGGACGTGCGGCTCAACATTCTGAAGCGTATGGAACTTCTTGCTCAGTGGATGACATCCTTCGAATCAGTGCTTCTGCCGGCCATCGCCGACCTCGCGCGCGACCTGCAGTGGCGTGTGCGTGAGGCTGTCATCCTTTCTATCCCTGCCCTTGCTGGCAGTCTGGGCGGTCAGTACTTCCAGGAGCACCTGCTGGAGATCTACGTTAGCGCCTTCACGGACATGGTGGGCGAAGTTCGCCTGAGTGCCACGAAGATCCTGCCGCAGCTACTAGAGTCTCTGGGAAGCGACTACATCCTTCAGAACGTTATGCCGCGCCTGAACCAGATCTTTGAGAAGTCCGTGATCTACCAGGAGCGCGTCAATGTGCTGCACGCGCTGAAGCAGATGGCCGTGGAGAAGGTGTCGAGCGACCTGCTGACCCTCATGACGACGCTGGCCATCCGCGGCGCCCACGACAAGATCCCAAACGTTAGATTCGTGGCCTCCATGACCTTAGAGCAGCTGTGTAAATTCGCCGATGCTTCCGTGGTCGCGGCTCAAGTCCGGTACGTACAATCTCCATCCACTCTTTGCGCCAGCCGGTGTTTTCATGGAAGCTAACTGATCACTTACTCTTTTGTGCAGACCCTGCCTGACGGAGCTAGTGAGCGACTCCGACATGGACGTCAAGTATTACTCGAGTATTGCGCTGGATGCGGTCCAGGGCTAGACAGTGTAGGAACGCGCTCTTTCGTGAGGATTCGCGGAGGTGTTCGCCCCTCCTCTCAATTCCTTTCTGGCTTCATTTTGTGCAAGAGCGACACCGCTCGACCTTCCCTTTACTGGGACTCCTTTTTCTGCTATTCATGTTCTTGCTCTAGAGTTTAGGCTGTGTTGGGCGTTTGGCGGCAAGCAGCAGGCAGGCATTTAAAGCACCAACCCCACAGACAATGTAATCGAAAGCTGGTTGGCGTGGGCTGTTGCTTCGTGTTGCTTACGCCGCCTGAAGAAACGCTCCTAACGTTACACCAATATCATCCAGATCGATCTATCGTGGGCTCCGCTGTCTTGGTATGCGCATTTAGTTGTCCTCAAAGTGAACTCTTCCGTCGACACCTCGAGCCACTTGGCCTGCTTTCTAGTACCTGTACCTACTATTAGTATCTATACACGCGGCAGGACGATCGTCTCGATGAAGTACTGGTGCCATCGCGTGTCGGTCGTGATCTCCGGGTGGAAGGCCGTGACCAGGATGTTATCCTTGCGCGCAGCAATGATGACGTCCACGGGGTCCGAGCCATCCGCGGGCTTGGCGTTGGCCACGCGCGAGAGCACCTCGATCTCCTCGCCCACGGAGATGATGGCGGGCGCGCGGATGAACACAGCGTTGTACGGCTCGGCATCGAATCCCGGCGGGCCCGCCACGAGCAACTCAAAGCTGTGCACCTGCGCGCCGAAGAAGTTGCGCGAGACTTCGACGTCCAGGCCGCCGATGAGCGTCTGGCCGCCCTCCTCGGCGTGCTTGGCCTGCTGGCTGAGCATGATCATGCCGGCGCACGTGCCCCAGATGGGGCGGCTGTCCGCCACCCACTTCTTGAGCGGCTCCACGAGTCCCCAGCGCACGGCCACCTTGCCGATCGTGGTGCTCTCGCCGCCGGGAAGCACCAGCGCGTCCACGTTCTGGAGCTGCTTGGGCAGGCGGATGGCCACGGCCGTCACGACCACGGCCTGGCCGGCAGCAGTCGTGGCGCTCAAGCCCTCCAGCATGGCAATGTGCTCCTCGAACGCGCCCTGCAGCGCCAGCACGCCCACCGTCAACGTTTTCTTGATCTCTGTCATCGTCTTGCGCTCTTGTGTCTTCGTTGTTGAGCTATGGCTGACGTACGTTGTCAGGCGGCCCAAAGTGGCCCACTAACATCACCTTTCCAAACCGATACGGAATCAGCATATTCAGTTTTACATACCTTCTCAAACTCGATATGGCCACACGACATCAATTTCCACATCACTCCTCTTAAAGCTTATTTTTAGTGTTGAGCCTATGGCGTCCGAGGCGCACCTGCGCGCTCAGTATGAGGTACATACGTCTGCGTATGCGTCTCTGGGGGCTGGTTGTATCGTCCTCCTTTGACTAACCTCTGTCTGTATGCAGTTGCTGATGAAGGAGAATAAGCTGCTCAAGACGAGCGTGGACAAGCTGGACCGGGAGAACCACGACCTCAAGCGCTCGGTCTACGAGCTCACCCTCAAGTACTGCATACCTCTATAATCGCATCAAGCATAAAACAAAGGCTATGCGAGGCTGAAGGATTCGAGACTACAACGTTGAAGCAACAAACTGACCATCACTCTCTCACTAACAGACTGGACTCGGCCCACGCGCCGTCCTCGTCGACCCGCGCCGCCGCAGCAGAGCCCTTCGCCATCGCAGACCTGCTGGCCGCCCCCGCGCCAAGTGCCGAAGCTGCAGCCGAGTCGTCGTTCCGCCGAGCTCACGGCAGCTCCGGGGCGCTGATGGGTGCCAAGGACGACGCAGACGCGGACGGAGACGCCCGCGTCCTGGTGCATAAGTCGACGCTGAGAGCTCATGGCGGCGCCGTGTACACGGCCAAGTTCTCGCCCTGTGGGCGGCTGCTGGCGTCCGGCGGCTTCGACTGCAAGGTGATGCTCTGGGACGTGACCACCAAGTTCAACCAGCCGCAGCTGGCAGCGCTCTCGAGGCACGCGCAGCTCGTGATCGACGTGAGCTGGGCGGAGGACAGCGCGACGCTCGTGTCGGGCAGCTACGACCACACGGTGAAGCTCTGGGACGTCGACAAGAGCCAACTGATCACCAGCAAGGAGGTGGACGGACTCGTCCAGTGTGTGGCCTTCAACATGGCTGGTACAGCAAGAGAGAGATGCTGTTTTGTTGTGTGGTGCTGAAGGATGTTTGATGCTAACGATACGATGAGCTTCTTTTGCTTTGTGGTGTGGGGATATGCAGACAACAACCAGTTCTTCTTGGGATCCAGCAAGTGCTGTCTGCATATGGCAGACGCGCGCTCGGAGGTGTGCCGCACGTGGACGAACGACGCCATGGTGAACGCGCTGCACGTTGCCCATGATGGTCTCACGGTCACCACGGGTGACAGCAAGGTTCGCTGATGCTCGTCAAACCTGCTTCTGCATGCCTTTTTGTAGTGTGACTGACGTGATACTTTTGTTGTTGGTGGGATGGATGTCCAGGGTATGCTCAAGACCTGGGACGTTCGGATGGATACATGCCTTGAGGAGTTGTCGGTACTGAACGACCCAGCTAGACACGCTATCTCGCATGTGCACGCATCGCCAGCCAGTGACGGTGGTGACGATGGGCGCTTCCTTGGCGTTAACAGCTACGACAACGTCCTGCGTGTTTACGACCGACGCTCCAAGCTCATCAGCTCTCGAAGCACGAGGCGCGGTCCTGGTGGAGGCAGTGACAGCCGCGACGACCAGCTGCAGCTGGTATGCTCTGTGTCGGGCCATAAGAACAAGAACTGGCCTATTAAGAGCTCTTTCTTCCGTGGTGACGGCTACAAGTACAAGCTGGCGCTGCCACCACGGGGGCGACTTGGAGGTGGCCTGGGTGGTGGTTCTGGTGCTGGCTCACGGCGCAAGCTCACGGACGGCGACGGAGAGGATTTCGCTGACCCGAGTGGAGAGCGTGGATCCATGGATTCCTCGCGTGAAACGCTGCTACTCGCCACCGGTAGTGCTGACCGCCATATATACCTGCACGAAGTGACGCCATCAAAGCACGATGCCAGTGGAGCAAACAGTAATGGTTCTGGCAAACAGGCACAAACCCTTGTGCAGAAGATCGACGCTCACAATGACCGCGTGTACTGCGTGGATTTCCACCCGACCGAGCCCATTCTGGCTTCGGCTTCAGCGGATTGCTCAATCAAAATCTGGCTGCCACGCTCTGGTTCCAGTTCCGTCGCGCGTCTCGCAAAGTCCAAGAACTAAGCAGATACCCACCGGCGCTGCGGTATGCACCAGTCTTTGGCAACAACATGAGTCCATCATCCAAGGATCAACCAGAAACCAAGCAAAGAAACGAAACATGTATTATATAAATCAATGCTCATGTGGCAAGCAGCACACGTTTACGGCGACGCTTGTCATTGAGCTGAGCTTCGGCGTCTTCTTGCTGCTTCACCTGTACCTTGCGGGAGGCTCGGTCTATCCAGGAGCGCGCTTTCGACTGCCAGGAGGATTCACGAGCACGAACAACCCCGCGGGCTTCTTTACGCAGCGCCAGGACGCGATGCTGAGCCAGTGCCTGACGACTCGCAACAGCAGCTTCAGCCAGCGCCAGCTTTCGTGCGAACACGTCTTCTTTCTGCTGGGTTTTGGCTTGTGCAGCTTCCTCCGCGGCTTCAAGTTCGGTACGTCTGTCTTCTGCCATCTTCACCAGGTATGTGCGGTGCTCAGCAACCAAAGCGGGAGCCAATTCTCCTGCCTCACGAGCTTGACGCTGAGCAGCAGCAAAATCTGTCTCCTTTTGCTTGTAGGCCTCCAGCAGCTCGAGTTCGCGCGCAGCTATCCGAGCTTTAGCCTCTTCTCGCTCCTTGGCGATAAGCTCCGCGAATGCGCGCTCCTCCGCGGCATTGTTAGACCGCTTCTCTTCGGCGAAGGCCTCCACGTCTCGTTCAGTGACACGGACCTTCTGAGCCAAATCCTCATCAACACGAGCCTGCTCTTCTGCGAGTTGTGCGCCATCATCACGCAGTGCCAGACCAGCTTCACGCAGCTCCCGTCCGAAGAACCAGTCGTCGGCTTCTACGATTTGGTCGTTGAGTGCCTGCAGTTTTTCACGCAACTCGGCAGCTACATTGCGCGCCGCGGCATCACGAAGGTCTCGAGCTTCCCACACCCAGCGAAGTGCCAGTGCTCGGGCGGCTTCGTTCAGCTCCAGTCGCCAAAGTCGTGATGGATCCTTGCCTTCTTCGTCCGAGTCCACGTGGTCTTTCTTGCCAGCGCGTCGACGCGAGCGTTTGAGTTTGCGGGCATAACGCTCCATCTCCTCCTGCGCTTCAGGTCGAGGGAAGGCGCCACCAAGGCGCTTCCTGGCGGCTAACAACCATTTTGAGAGCACGCGACCTTCAATCGACCCCCGTGCTACGACGATGGGCGCGAACGGCACATCGCCTCCGTCTTCATCGCTGCCTTCATCGCTCGAGAATTCGTCCGCGCGCAGCTTTCGCATTCCAGCGACAAGTTTGTTGGCACCTTTGTTTCCCAAGGCCTGCTGTCTAGCAGTCAGACACACGTTGCAGAGCGTGAGGAAGGCTGCGTGCTTGCGGAAGTACGCTTTCCACAGGTCGGCATCCATTTCTTGCGCGCCGAGTTCAGTCTCGAATCCGTCGATAAGTCGGTCGAAAGCGCGTGGATCGTGCTCCTTTGCTCCGTCTTCCGCTGCCAGGTCCACGTGAAGCGTGTAGCCGCCATCCTCACGTTTGCCACAGACCCCGCATTCGCTTCGGCGACTAGCAGCTACGATACCAGCTACGAGTTTCGTAAAGGTTCGTCGCTTACGAGCTCTCGCCAACCAGTACAGCGCTAAGTCACGTGGCGCACCCTCCACCGGCACGTTTGACCAGGCTCGACGCATTTTTTCCAGGTCGTCTTCGGAGTCCGAGGAGATGTCAGACCTGTCGCCTTTTAGTCGCCGTCCTTCCCCCATGTTCACCAGCTCATGGTAGAGATCGCGCACATACTCCGAGTTGGCGCGGCCGTCACCTGCTGGGCCGTCTGTTGCCTGCAATGTGCGCGGCGTGAAAAGTTCTGCAAGATGCTGCAGCACCCACGGCCGATTGCGCTCCAGGAATCTGTGTCGGAACCGTTCTGAGTTGAGTGCCTGCAGCTCTAATCGCTCACGTTCCAGCTCTCGTTGTCTACCAGCACCCAGAGCAAGTTTCGCCGCGAGGTCCTCGTCCAATGTGCCATCGGCGAGTTTGCGTGGCTTCCACACTTTAAACTTGTCCCCTAGGCGGATGCAGCTCATTTCAAGCGCCCGCATCATGACGCACACCACGCCGATGATGAGAAGCGTGATCGGGTCCCCGAAGAAGCTGTAGCTCGCACGCAGACACACGGAAACACCCAACATGCTCAGCAGTATCCCTGCCGAGTAAACGATAAGCAAGAAGTAGAGCTGCGAAGAGAAGCAGAGTAAATCCAGGCTTTGGCAGCTAGGATGGATGCTTTCGTCCGCTGCAGTGTGGGCGAGCGGCCATCGAGTATCTCGCGTGGCAAAACGGTGTCTCTGGTACGCTGAGTACTCGTAGAGCTTCCACCCGTGCGCAAGCTCCATTGTGTTCAGCTGAAGGGCTCCAAGAACAAAGTTGCTGGGGATGATGAACATCGAGAAGAGCGCGTAGTACAGCAAGTCTGTCTGTCTGACGCCATAGAGTGCTGGCATGCGCGTATCGTCGCTGAAGAAGGCCTGGAAGGCTAGCAGTATCGGTGCGATGAAGAGTTCGGTGAACACCACGCTGTAACCAGCTACCCCCTCGAGTACTGCCTCCACGCCCGATGCTTGGCTGTCGATACGCTCACAAACCCGTTGCCACTCCGCTTCCTCCTCGGCTTTTTGCTCGCGAGTACGCCGTCGACGCTTCTTGAGTCTTCGCTGAAGTGCAAGCCTCCATTTAGGCCACAAAGAGCGCATACGTCGTAGTAGCGGCGCCGTGTACAGGTGTTCAATCATCACCAGGGTCAAGTTCACGAAGTAAAACATTGTGAAGCCGATGAAATCTACGGAGCCCATGGCCATCATACTTTCGGAGGCCGACAAGACCACAGCGAAGGGTAACACCAGCAGCTTCTCGTGCAAGAAATGCTCCAACACGAACTCCATTGCAGCTCGCATGATCTTGAAGAGGACGAGGTAGCCGTAAATGTTTTCCGTAAACGACGGCGAGTAGGAAAACTCCCAGAAAATCAGCATGGGCGCCATGAAGCATACCGTTGTAAGCAGAAAGTTGGCGCGCTTCCAGGCCCGTGGATCCCAGAACTCGTTTTCCTCTTCTTCTTCCTCATCGGCTTCGACTGAGAACGGATCCGTTGGAGTCGTTACTGACATCTCCTTGTACGCGTTGTCCTCAAGTTTCGCGTCCATCGTCTCCGGAACTAGCAGCCGTGACCCCAGCAGTAGCAGGTAAATTCCAATCACAACCAAGCTCAGCCCTACTCGACCGCGCTTGTAGTTCTGCACTCGCGTCTTGTCCAGAGAAATCTGGTCCAGCCAGTCACCTGCCGTGGCCTCGAACGATGCGGCATTTGGTGTCGTGAGTGGCGTCGTTGAAGCGAAGACGTGCCACCACGTGTAAATGAGCAGACAAGCTACAAATATCGGCACGAATGACAGGAAAATGCCGATCGGGGGTGGAGTTGCCACGTTCTTGAGCAGCAGCTTCATGCGGAACTTGGGTGGCCGCTTCATCTTGGTGAACAAGCGGTTGATGACCCAGATGACGAACTACAATCCGAGAGAGACACAAGGGTCAGGAATTGAAATACACAAAGCAGGGAATGGAAGTGACAACTGGACGTACCCCAAGAATCATGCTAGCCATGGCGACAAGCGTGAAGAAACCCAGATACACGTCCACAGTGAACTGGAAGAGGTTCATGAGCTCGAACCAGGTCAACGGTTCCCAGGACACCTGTAGTGTATATCCTTTGGACGCGAGTTGGTTTGTCGCCTTGCTGAAAGTGCAGGGGTAAATGCCCTTCTTGGCCAACGTAGCCAGCAATTCTGCAGAACGTGTTACAGCACACAGCTCACCGAAGTTCACGTAGGCCTCTACCAGTCTCTTTTGACCAGGCGTGACCTGGTAGTAGCTCAAATTGAGATACACCTCCTGTGGTACTGCCAGCGGAAGACCGGCACCTTCTCCAACTGATCGCACGCAACAAACACAATCGAATCAGCGTTAGTGCTACCGAGTCTCGCAACTAAAACCCAAAGTTCGACTCTACCTTTGACAGGAATGAGAGCGTCAGTGCCCAAATAACTTTGCAGCGTATCCGAGCGTCCCCAACCGGTTCCTGTTATGGCATCACCTTCCGCTACAAAAGCATCCGAGGCAGTTGGATCACGCGTAATGTAAAACAGTGTTGTACCTGTGGGTGCCTCGTACCACCGCAACTTCTCGGCGCCACCCTCGAGGTTTTCCTCGTACAGACACGATAAACTCACGCCACGCTGGAATGTTGCAAATGTCGTAGCTGATGTCGATGAATCGGAGCTGGATGTCAAGGACGAAGCAGCGGACGATATCGAAGAGATGAGCGATGTAGACGCAGCTACCTCCGCGGAGTACTCGATTAAACATCTATCAGCATTCGGAGTGAGCTTTTTCCTCCACGGGTACTGGTCCACCTCCACCGTTTGGTCGTAGCTCACGAACGTGCAGTCTGGATGGGTCTCGAGCATCTTGGAGAGGAAAATGTTCGAGTCAAACCCACGGCAGGAAGAGAAGTAAGGCAGGTAGGGAAGAGCGAGGAACTCCGAGCCACCAAGTTCCTGAGCCCACCACGAATCCGAGCGCAGCATTTCTTCCAGCGGATCCGGGACAGAGTACAACCCGAAGTAATCCGTCGGTGGGACCACCACCGCTTCTGTGTCTGTACTGCCATTGCTGCTCGCGTTCGCGTCGGTCACCGAGATCAATTCACCGATGCTGTTCTGTTCAGAGTTGCGGATGTAACCACGTTTGCTCGGTAGTTGTGGATCGCCGACAAAGATGTCCGACATGCGGTCGATGAGAACCTTACTCGCAACCTGTTGCTTGTACGTGAGCGTCCCCGCCACTCGCACGTATTCTTCAGGCAAATTAAGCGGTAGCATCAAGTTGTCCATGTCTGCTCCTTGCATGACAGCGAGGAAAGTGTTGGTGGATGGTGTCGATGGAGAGTAGTCAGCGCGTCCGGGCGTGAACACCGTCAGGTCGAAGCGATCTTGTGTAAATCCTTCAGCGAAATCGCCCACGTAAAGTCCGTGAACCAACTCGACAGCGATAGTGATCTCCGTTTCTTCCAGTACAGTGACACTGAATTGAAGATACCCGTGCTTGTTGTCTGGGAAGCCTCTGTCCAGTACTGCAGAGTTCTCGAAGTAGTACGGCATTTGCTGCCGCTCGCACGAACAACATCCTGCTATGTCGGTTGTTTCGTTGCTTCCGCTGTCGGCAGCACTCCTCGAAACTTGTGCGAGAGGAAGCGTGCGTCTCTCACAGAAGTACGGCATGTTGTTGCATACGAACGAGTCTCCATCGTACGTCTCCAGACACATGTCGTACAACCGAGTAGCCGTGGTGTTATCGTCGTCTGGATACGAACAACTCGGCGGTTCGTCGGCCAGGTCGCACTTGTACTGCAGTGGACAAGGCTTGCAGTCCTGGTACACAGAGATCTGGTAATGCGCGCCGTACGTGAGGTTACGCTCGAGTTGAGTCGTGTTAATGGTGACGACAGCCACCTCAAATGGCTCTAGAATGATGCTGCCAAGTCCGCGGCCTGCAACTCCGGTCAAGTCCTGGAAATCGGAGCCATTGAGCAGACGAGCGCTCGTGAGTGGTAGGGGACTAAGCCGTCCGAGCACTTCATCACCAGTTTTGACGCAGTGATAAATGTCAGCAGCCCCTGCAGAGGACGTTGTGCCATTTGGACACTTGAACATCTGCGAACACGCACAGGCATCAAGTCGTATCAAGGCGTCCTCGCTGTCCTCGCTAGAACCCGACACAAAACCTGCGATCTCGGGTGTTTCTTCACCGAAGGCCTCAACCAACTTGATCGCATGGTGTAGATCGTACACGTACGGATCTACCGGGACAACCTGTGCGGCGTACTTGTCCTCTACTAGAGTCTGGAGCTCTGCGTAGGAATGTACAGCTGTGGTCTCTGTCCACGCCGTCTGAAAGCTAACGCCGCGTCCACCAGCAGCTACCAGACCAGTCAGATCGACAGCTTTTGAACCGTGGGTGCCCACAAATGTGCACTGAATGGCCGAATTGTGCGCTTCAGGCCAGCCAAAACGCTTGCGATTGTAGACTGTGGCCGTTGCAGTTGATGGTGCCGCCGTACACTTCCAGAGTTGGAACACACGGCGCACTACTTTCATCTGCGCTACACAGTCGCAGTCATTACGACGAAGAGCGAGCTCTACCGTCCGCCACTTGTGATCGCGCGCACACAACCGGTTGCGTTCCTCAGCTCGGTTCACCACAACCCGCTTGTCAGCATCGCTAGGGTCCTGTCTTAGCCGGAATATCTCAATGAGGTCGTCGTCAATGCCATCAAAGCAGCGCATATCGTGAGCAGACACCACGCGAATGTCGCCTTCTCCCACGTATTTCGTGTAGTTCACGAACAGGAACGGATTGCTGTCCTCGCTTGAAAGTCTTCGGTGCAGCGCATCATTCGCCACCTCACCGATCAACGGGTTACCAGTACCAGTCGGGCAGAAGTAGCCTGCAGGACACACGTAGCGCTCTTTCTGCGACTCGGCCGTACCAGCCACGCAGTATTTTCCTGCTGGACACAGCTCACGGAGCTGACCCCGTGGCGAATTAAGTGTCAAGTCTGGCGTTGTGCCAGCGCCACAGACGTAGCCAGCCGGACAGAGATGCGAGAAAGCTGTGTCGGCCGTCGTTGATGAGTCGCACACATAACCTTCCGGACATGGCTGTGCTTGAGCTACCAACTCGTCTGCTGACGTAACTTTCGACCACACCGAGGCAGAGCAGAAGATGTCGGCTTCGCAAGTCCCCGGGTACCATTGTTTCTGGTAGAAGAAGCCTGGCGTGCAGTTGCGTGCGACGTCGAAAGCTCTAGAAACTGGAAGGTCAATAGCCAACGAACCCCGTGCGAACATGTTGGGCGGAGGATACTGACCATCATCGCCGTAGCCTTGGTGAGGGACACCAGTTCCAGAGCTGATCTCGTAAAGGGGCCCATGGAAATCTGCAAACCGTTGATACAGATCCGATCCAAGAGGCTGTGTGTTCTCGTAGCAACGTCCGTTATCTCGGTCCGGAAGGAAGTGAGCGCCCCGACCGAACTCGTCGATCCAAGGCTCAAGCAGCACTCCGAAAAAGTAGTTCGATCCACGTTCAAGACACTGCGCGAACGTCAAATTTGCACTCACGGGCGTGTACACGTGTGGTAGATCATCGACTGTGCACGGGTTCGAGATGCCGTCAATGGGACACACCGTGCCGGGAGCACACTCGAGACATTCTTCGACTCCACGGAGCTCCCAGTTCTTCGACCACGTACCTTGAGGGCAAGCAAGACACGCCAAACCATCAGCAGACAAACTTCCGCGATACGACCCAGGTGGACAAATGCTGGCAACGGCCGTGCCGTCGTCCTCACACGTCGTACCAGGTGGACATGGTACGCACTCAGTTGACTCAATCGTCGGGGCGTAGTAGCCTGGGGCACATTCAGCTGCAGACACTGTCCCCTCCAGCTGAGCAAACGTGCCCTTAGATGTAGGAATGGGAGCTGCTGTCCCACTCGGACACGTGAAACCAGGAGGACAAAGTCCAGAGCCTTTGGGTGAATACGAGCCCAATTCACAGTAAAACCCCGCCGTACAGTTCTGTGGGTAGTGGTAGTCTCCAACGCGCACCTCGTCCGCCACAACACCTTTGAGGCAGTAAGTACCAGGTCGACAGGGAAAAGGTCGCAAGCGAGTGTCGTTCCGGAACCCATCGGACGTCGCAGTGCCTTCGAGACAGTAAAAACCTCTCGGACACAAACTATTTGGCGAAGCAAGAGCCGTCTTGCTGCACACGTAGCCTGGCGAACACAACGCCGGCATGACACGACCGTATCCTGGACAGATAAACCCAACAGGACACGACGTGCAATTCGACTGCGCTGTCATTCCGTTGAAAGTACCAGGAGGACACGGCAAAGGTGCGATGTGACCTGTTTCAGGACAGTACGAGCCTGCAGGACACAGGATCCGTGTGCCGAACGGACAGTAGAAACCCAGAGCGCACTCGCCAAATCCTCGCGGACTCGAACTTCCCTCAGGACAATACATCGCCTCGAAACACGGCTGAGCGGTCGAGAAGTTCTTCATGAGGGAATCACTAGCTGCAGTTCCGGGGTGACAATAGGATCCTGCAGGACACGCAACAGGTCTTCGTAATGCGAAGTCCGTCGAAACATAGTCGAAGGAAGTATCTTGGACTCGGAGATTGTCTGCGTCTGCAAGTTTCACGCAGGAATCGTCCAGACAGAACCGACCACGCATCGGCGTCTCAAACGAAGAACCTGGTGCCAACGGGAGCTGTCGTAGCTCCATCCAGAACCGAGAAGGGCGAGCACTCAACTGTAGACCGAAATCGTCCGTCTCGTTACGCCAACAGCCGCTCTTCCGGGCCTGAATACTGGCGAGAGGGGCTTTATCACGCTGCCGACGCAAGGTGGTAGACTTTTCAGCGGCAGATGGAGACGCTATGAGCATTCCCGAGTAGCTTGTCGTCGGAGTGCACGTCGTTGCAGTCGTCGCAGTGCCTTCGAGACAATAGTGTCCTTCAGGACAAGGCTGATCGGCTTCTTCGATCCCTGTGACGTCGCAGACGTAGCCTGCTGGACACAGGCGTGGCACGTGCATACCCGTGTGTGGACAGTGATAACCTATAGGACACCGGAGACACGCAGCTTGAGCAGTCTTGGGCTGGTACGTTCCTCGTGGACACTGTGTGAAGACACTATTCGCAACTCCAGGACAGTACGTGCCGCGCGGACACGGAATTTTCCCGTTCGATCCCTGCAGTTGCTTCGGACAGAAGAACCCCGTCGGACACGCTCCGAGGAACTCAAACACAACGTGGCTAGTTGTGAAATCCTTGCCGTTGTTTGACACCTCGAAAAGCGCGTGTCTCGGTTGAGCCAGATCGTGGAATTTGCTGGAGTCTCGTCTAGAGTCATCGTACAACATCGGGTGCGCTACTTCACACAGCACCAACTTGGCCGTCACGAACGTCGCTGCAAATGTCTGCAGCCCGAGACGACAGGACAATGCGGTCGTGTTAATGAAGTTGCGTCCATACGCGAAAATTGCGAGGGGTTCTTCACTGTCGAAAGCTTGAGTTGGTGCGATGGCCTCGAGAGTTTCGTCTTCGTAGTAGAGGAAGTTGATGCCACTGAGCGAGAAATCTTGCTGGTTGTTCGACACCTCCACGGACACCAAGCGCGTAAGATACTGCGGGTAATAATGCGCTTTTGGGAACAGATACACACTGCCAACGTTTGGGTCAGTCCATTGGTTCCGATACTCCGGCAGTTGAGCTGGAATGAGTCCACCACTGTGACTTGGTAAGGGCGGAGTTGCACAACGCATTTTCGTTGGACTTACGTACTCCCCCGGAGTCACCACGTACCCAAATCGACACGATAGCAACGAAGAATTGACAAACGCCACACCTTCGACATCAATTCGTGTTCCAGCAGCATACGCTGGACCGAATGTAGGCGAAATGGAGCTGACGCCTTGTTCCGCGTAGTAGGTAAACGGCACGCGGGTATCCATGTAATCCTGAGCATTTCGAGTCACTTGAAGCATAAAAACGCCGGGTGTGTGCGGCGGCGCCATACACAAAACCTCATCGTAGCTGCTCCAGTCGGCCACCACCACAATCTCGGCGAATTTACAGCGAACAGCGTCAGTTTTCCGGAAAGGCCCACCCGTGATTCGAACGGAGAAGTTCCCCAATGTCGATCCGAGAGACGGAAAAACCGAGCGAATTTCCATTTCACGGTCGTACGTGAACACTTTCCTGCTCTCCGTGAACATTGACGCAGCATTCATCTCACCGTAGAGCCCATGGTTGGCAATTTCAACGTAAATATCACCTTCATCCAGTCCGATAGGAGACACACAGCTGAACTGAGTCGAGGTGAGGAAGCTTGCAGCTGCTGTGACACGGTCCCCAAACTTACAACGCAGACTGCTCGTGTTCTGGAAGTTGATGCCGGTCACGACAACCTCAGTTCCACCTTGTAGAGGTCCATGGTTTGGCTCGAGCGAGTACACGTCTGGCATAGGAGTGTAATGATACACAACTCCACTTGTGGAGTAATCCTGGCCATTAGAAGACACATCGACAGCCACTTTCACCCCCTCAATACCAAAACCTTTCTGGAGCCTCGTGGTCTTAGCAGAAACAGAAGATCCCTTAACTGCCGCCTTGTTCAGTTCAAGCAGCGGCATGTCCAGATACGCACGAGGGAAAGTCACAATCCACTCGTACTCCCAATTGGAAACCACTCGTCCTAACGAGACACTCGTTCCTTTTAAGCCTTGAAGCTGTGATATCTCGTGCGCTAAAGTGTTCGCGTCAACGTTGAAAGGCAAAGTCGATGTTTTCTCTGGAGTACAATAGTCTCCGAGACTCAACTCAGTGCAAGTCTCTTTCCCACTCAGTAAAGTAAACGTCCCGGACAAAGACGTCAATGTTGAAGAATTCACTGCAACATTCACGACCAAGTCAGACGGGTTTGCTGATCCTACCAACTCGATAGTCAGAGGCAGTGGGACACTTCGTGTGCCTTCGGTCACCAAGATCACCCACGTGAAGCCGACTCCGACAGCAGAAGGAAACCTCTTAACGACCGAAGCACCAAGACCAGGAATTGTTGCCAAAACAGCTTTGAACTCTGCAGCGAGCATCGTTGCAGAACCAACCACAGTGCTCCGTTTTCCATTCCACACAACGTTGAAACTTACAGTAGGGAATAATGCACTTCTGTAGAGTGAAATGCTCTGGATCTCGCTGTGTGCTCCACCACGCAGTCGTTGGACGTTCGCTGTCACTGCAGTACCCAATACTTTCTGTGTGTCTGCAGTCATTAACGTCGGCGTCGCGATAGCTGCGTCCAGTGACAGAAACGTAATATCCCACTGGATCGAGTTCCCGACTTGAGTCCGCGCAACACTCACCGACGTCAAGGATGGCAACTTCTGAAGCTCGTTCTGAATTGCTTCGACACTCGCATTTAGTACGTCCAGGTCAGCAGTCTTTTGTCCACGGAAGTTGACTTGGATTGTGCCTCCGAGTTTTGCCGTCTCTTGAGACAATAACTTTACTTTCATGCCCACGTTGGAGCCTGACAGTGAACTGCTGTAGTCGACGCTAATGAGCTGGCTTGGCTTCGGCATTCCTAGTGGGAACGTCACTCTCCACGTCATACCCCCAGCTGCATTTGGCCCTGTTCGAGAGACTTTTACCCCGTCGTCATAAGGAACAGACTGAAGAAGTTGTATAGCTGTCGCCAAGTCTTCAGACGACACATTCCACTGAAGCTGTGGTGTACGCACCCCTCCATAAGAAAGCTTAAACGTTCCTGTTATCGCCATCACGCCATCCTGCTGAGTTTCGCTTTGAAGCTTCACCCCTTGTCCGGTTAAACTTCTGTTCACCAGCTCAATCTGGCCAATATTACCCAAGTCCTTAGTGAATGTAGCAGAAAAAATCGTGCCAAAGCCTGATGAAAGCCGCGATATGTCCACGTGCAGGTTGTTTCCAATCCCTTCCAAGCGTGATATGACATTCGCCACTTCCATAGCACTCGCATTGACATTAAAGTCGATCGATACCTTGTTATTCCACGCAAACGCGACCGACCCACTGATTTGGTTTCCACGTTGGTATTCCGTCACAGTAACACGAGGAGCCTCGCCTTGTAAGTCAATGTCGTGTGTCTCTAGCATCGGAACGTCGCCGTCTGACCCAGAGAACGTTATCAACCAGGCTCCCCCCCCATTCACATGTCCAGACTCGATAGCAACAGTGACGTCGTCGATAGTCGTCAAACTCTTCAATGCTGCTGCTACTTCAGCTGCGGTTGCATCGTAGTTCAATGGCGACGTCGATTCTCCACACAACTCCAGCATGAACGTTCCTCCTAATGTACTACCAGTGCCTGCTGCCACTTCTGTTACGGTTTGAGATGTCCCGCAGGCCAAGATTGGAAGATTTCCAGTCAAGTCGACAAATGTGATCACCCAGGGCCCTCCTGCAGTTCCCGAAACATCAACACGTCCAAACGTAGCGTTGTCGAACGCTTGTACAACATCTACAGCCGACGCATCAAACGCAATGGTATCCGTCACACTGGCACCTAAACTGCATGTAAAACTCCCACTTGACAACGTAGTTGAGAGCTGCTGTTGCTCACTTTTTGCCCCTGGTGAGACGAGATTTAGACCAATTTGGCCCCTTCCTTGAGCGAAGACACTAGTGTCTGTGCTCATGATCCGAACATGGCTTGGGAATCCAGCAAATGTTAGTCTCCATTCGTAGGCATTGTTCAAGAAGGGACCCGTTCGTGTCACCGCCAATACGTCGCTGGAGGTGGTTACAGCTTTGAGAACGTTCATCATTTCAACACCAGTGGCATCGTAGATGATAGGAGACGTGCTCTTTCCATCAATAACAAGAACAAACGACCCGGAAAGTGGCGCTCCTTGTCCTTTAGCGCTCTCAGAGACGGTAATAGAGAAATCATGAGAGCCCGAGTCGCCGAGTGAGATATTGAGGACCTCCAGTATCGGTACATCTCCAACGCGGTCGAGAAACTCGATCGTCCACGTGCACGAGCCGAGCGAGCCTTGCGTCGCTTTCGTGACAGCGACATTGCCCACATTATCGAGAGCTTCTAAAGCTGCTGTTACTTCTTCAGGGGTAGCGTAAGACGTCAATGTACTGGTTTGCTGCTTCTCCAATACGAGACGGAACGAGCCCCCGATAAACGAGTTGGCCCTCATCTCAACCAATTGCACTTCATTAACCAGAGACGAGATAGAGCTCGAAAGAGCGAACACCGCACCCGAATACGCTTGGGAACTGACTCGAAGCGATTGAATCTCCGGCACAACATCACCAGACACAGTAAATTGCTGTATCTCTGCCTTTCGAGCGTCACCGAAGGTTGAAATCTCTTGAACTGTGGCTTGCAAGGCCGATGAAGCGACAGTTATGCGTTGGATTTCCGGGATGAACGTTTTGGTTGCTAGTCGTAGACTCTGCACGTCTTGAATCGGTTTTAACTGTGGGGCAGCGCATTGCGCAGCAGAAGCCGAAAGAATTGAAGCTGTTGTCACCGCGTCTCCAAACCGACACAAAACCGTCTCCTGTCCTGCTGTAAAATTCCCACCCACGATGTTAACTAACCGACCTCCATTGACATCGCCGCTAACGGGGTAAATGCTGGTAACGTAAAGCGGTGCAACGTAGCTGAATGACAGATTGAACTGCGAATAGTCGACGCCATTGTCTGAAATCTTGACGGCCACTTGCTTTGGCAGAGATACAGCAGGCGACCGACAACCAACGTGTGTTTGGTTCGTGTACTCTGCTGGTACAACTTGCCCACCAATTTTACAGGAATATCTAGCGTCTTCATCAAACGAAATACCATAAATATGGAGAAGAGTGCCACCACCAATTACACCATTCAGCGGCATTAGTTGAAGTCGGCGAGATGTATCCAAAATGTACTCGAAATCCGTTGCAAAAACGCCGAAATCCAGGGAATTCGTACTAATATCCACGCGAACTACCGTCGCAGCGGATGATTTCGGTGACACGCACACAACATCACTTGAAGAGGAACCGAAAGAACCTCGAACGACCTCATTCCCAAACCTGCAATAGACGGTTGTGTAAGAGAATGCTGATGCGAGTGTCAAGACCACAGGAGTGCCACCAGTAACAGGACCTCTTGTCGGTACAGCAAACGTTACTGTTGATGTTTCAAGCTTGATATCTATCGTAGACCCAGTCTCTGTGAGTTCAAGTGCCTCCATAAATTCATTGGTGCTTTCAAAGAACTCTGAAAGGGTCACCTCCTCTGGTAAGGCTAAGCTGCGGAGGTCGATACCTCCCGGGGGACCAAACGGAGAGATCGCTTTCGAGGGGATTATTCTCTCGCCAACGACGTATTCCACGTAAGACACGCTGAAGTCTCGTTCGTTTGTTGACACTTCCACAAAATATCGACCTATAGGGAGATCAGGAGGGTGGCAGATTACAGCATCAGCCAAGGGATTGACAGTCTCTGCTGTTACTACCACATCGTCAAACTTGCACCACGCTGCAGTAAAAGACCAGACCCCTTCTGTTTCTAAGGTTAGCAGTGAGGATTCACCAACAAAGCCCACGGATGGGCTAATTGTTAGAACTTGAGGCAACTCCACGTACGCAAACGACACCTGTGAATCCTCCAGAATCGTCTTGGTCAATGAATCAAATCGCACTATCGTCACGCTAACTATTTGGTCCAACCCAAGGATATGTGGTGGCGAGTAGCATGTTGCTACCAGAGATGTCTGAACAAAAGCCTCGACAATTGATGATCCAAACGCACAATAGAGAGTTCCCGGCAAGCCAAAGCCCTCCCCATAGACACTGACCATCGTACCCCCTTCAATTGGCCCACTGGTTGGGTAAATAGAATACACCACTGGGGTTTCTTCGTATGTAAATCGTAGAGATTGAGACGTGTAGTGAACGCCATCGATAGAAACAAATATCTGTAAACTTGTTGGGGACGCAGAAGCTGGTAGAACACACTCAATCCACCCATCGCCGAGATTCGTAGCAAACACAACTTGCGTCTCTCCAATATGACACTTCAAGTTCTGGTACAGAGGAGACAAATGTTCGCCGAATATTTTCACAGCTATCGGTTGACGGATAATCCCCTTTGTGGGCTCCATACTCAGCAGCTGAATCGGCGCTTGGATCAAGATTTCGAGCTCACTGTTGGAGAAGTCTTGGCCATTGTTGGAAACTTCGACACTCAATTTACTCTCTGGGAGCCATGTACCAGTTGGAATTTCATCAAGTAAACAGTCGATGATACTAGAGGAAACGAAGCGGACAGGTACAGTAACTCCGCCGATTAAACAGGAAAGCTGCAATACGTCTAAGAAGTTGGCGCCAATGAGACGAAGCGTGGAGGCGCTCGAGGCTCTAATCATTGACGGCAATATCTTCGTGACGACTGGGAGTTTATGGTAGTAAAAACTCAATCCTTCGCGGGTTTTGTACTGGGGACCGACCTCAGCCAGACGAGCAACAGAGAAGGAAACGGACCTAGCATAACGTTGGCTTGGGGTTACGCACTCGGCAAGACTCGCATTGATCACTTGAAGTGGAGAGTTTCTGGTACCAAAGACGCAGACCAAATCCGTGTCGTTTGTTCCTCCACGGAAGTTTGAGCCGAACACTTGAATTCTTGCGTTCCCACCTACTGCCCCAAACATTGGCGCAATGCGTTGTACAACAGCGTGTTCTTGATAAATCATCTGAAGGTCGTCGTTCACAAAGTCCACACCGTTGAGTGCTACGTACACTCTGTAAATCCCAGCATTTAAGTACGGCGCAGGACACAAAATCTGAGTACTTGAGATCCATTTGACAACACTAGGCGTCCCATCATCGCCTATCCGACAACGGATTGTCTCCTTTGCTGTTTCAGTGAATCCAGTTCCCAGAATCGTGAGCATGATACTCGGCTGTATAGCTGTTGAGCTTACTTGGGATGGATACACAGACTGCAGTACCGGTCGTGGGCGAGCGTAAAATGTCAGACTTTCACTGTAGTCGACTTCGTTCACCGAAACTGCAACACTAATGACTCCATTCACCGGAAGTTCGGGCACTTCAGCCGTGACAGTCGATTCCGACACAAAACTAGCAGGTACAAACCTCGCATTCCGACCAACATCGAATCGAACTATCAAACCGTCTCGGAATCCAGTTCCAGAAAGCGTCACAATTGTTCCTTCCGCTACAGATCCGCTAGAGGGCGAAATACCCCTCAACTTCGGGAAAATCGAGTAGAAAAACTCGGTGTCAACTTGTTTCTCGGCGTCGAAGCGGTCCTCGAGATCGGAGGATCTCCAATAGAAAGAAACTGGAACCACAGAAGGTTCATTCGCCCCTGGGGAGATACAAGTCACTGCATCTTTGTCTACCATCACCGCTCGCGTGTCTTGGTCGCCAAAAGAGCAGAAGATCTTCACATCTTCACTATTGAGTGAGTAAACATTGACAAGTGTAAGCTGTACAAATGTACCGCCTTCCACCGGTCCCGATGTCGGTCGTATTGCAGTAATGTAAGGGCTCACCACGTACTTCAGCGGACTCTTAAAGAAAGTAAAGTCGTAGCCATTGTTGCTAACTCCTATCGTGACTTGAGAAAGCCGAGACTTCCCGATTGGACACTTCATCATGGTAGAATCAACGAAATTTGCCTTTACTGTCGGCATCTGTGCGCCAAAATCGCAACTCAACTCCGTCGTATTGAGAAAATTTGAGCCTGTCACCGTCAGCACGCCCCCTCCACCCTCCGGAAGACGTCGAATGGAAACGTTAGAAATCTGGACGGGCAAGTCGTAGGCAAACTCAACTGAGTTTGAGCGAATGCTGGTACCAATAGCAACTCGCACTGCAATAACCGACGCGTTCCCTTCCCCGTCTACTTGAGTTGGGACTGTGCATGTGATTTCCTTCTCTGTAATAGTACTGGGGGTGACCTCCACTTGCTCAAACACACACACGATAGATGAGTCGTCAAAGGCTTCCCCAGACACAGTCACCACTGTTCCACCACTTGTAGGACCGTGGTCTGGTTGAATAGAGCTTATAGAAGGCTCGGTGATAAACTCCAGTGAGCTATTTGCCATGTATCGCTGCTTACCGTTGAGTAGAATTCCAACGGCAGCTTTTCCTGGTGTCCACAACGGTGTGTAGCACATCAACTCTGAACTCGATACGAAGTACGCTGGTCGTGTCAGGGTGCTGGTTGAGCGAACAAAAATGCAGTCGACTGACGTGTTCGCATGCGTAGATTCTGGTGCCAACATGACGTGCAATTCCGTGCCATCAGTAGCGGCCACTTGCTGCGGAAAAACACTCAGCACGTCGATGTAGTCGAAGTAGTATAGAGACTGGTGACTGCGGGTGTAGTCGACTCCATTCAGCGTCACTTCAACAGCCACGTAGCCTGCACCTCTGCGAGGAGGGGCAACGCACGAGATCGTCGAGGACGAGAGGAAAACTGCAGGGATAGCAACAAGAGAATCACCGAATTGACACTGCAACATATCGGTCGACACGAAGTTTTTGCCCGAGATACGTATCTCTTCTCCGCCGATGGTCTTAGCAGTCGTGGGGAATACGGACTCGATAGAAGGAGGGTCATAGTAGGTAAACCACAAGGGAACTTCTTCATCTCCAGCAGAAATACCAAGAACTACAATGTCCAGTTTAACCCTCTGTGAGGTTCTGGCAGCAGGAGTTAAACATGATAACGTCGAAGAATTCAGAAGCAGAGCGGGTACCGTAGTGCCGTTAAATGAGCAACTGTAGCTTAGGGCTTCATCGACTGCTCCGTGAACCAGCACTCGTGTACCACCCGAGATACTCCCAGTATCAGGGTATAAGCTGTCGAAACGTGGTGTAGCATAGTAGGTAAAAACCGCCGCTGCTGAGCCAACAAACGTTTCTCCATCTAAACTCACTTCCACCGGAACAGAGTGCCGATCCAAACTCTCAGATGCTTGAACAGGAAATGTCGATAGGAAAGGAGCATGACACCGCACTTCTGATCGACTCACATACGTACAAGACGTCAGTGTTCCCCCAAAGCGACACACAAGATTCGTGGATGGGTGGAAGCCAGCGCCAAGTACTCGGACCTCCGTTTGTTGGTTCCTAAAGCCTGACTTCGGCTCTATAGACTCGGCTGACAATGATTCGAGTACGGTCAGTGGTGTTCGAGAACGAGCGTATTCTTGTTGATTCCAGGACACACCAAATGAGTGGTTCCCTGGTAGTAGTCGAGGCGATGTGCATTCCAGCAGATTCTTAGAGATTATCCTTGCTAGAGTCTCTTCGTCAGCTCCAAATCGACACGTGAACGCATAATATGGAGAGAAGTTTGTACCAACAACACGAATTGAAGCTCCTCCCACTTCAGCTAGTACCATTGGGGATACCGCGTCGATAGTTGGAGTGGCTACAAGTTCAAACGTTAAGGTGTTGGTGGAGTAGCGTTCTCCATTTTGCCAGATTGAGACTACCATCCGTGTGGGGACTTTGGAGGCTGCAGTAGGTACTAGACACTGTAACTCTCCCGAAAGGATCACTTGAGCATGGGAGAATACAACAGCATCACCTACAGCTTCGAACCCACAATTGTACACGCTTCGAGCTCCAATATCAATATTTTCCAAGAAAACTGTCATCATCACGTTTCCATCCACTGATCCAACTCGAGGCTCGATCGAAACCAGTTCACGAGTAGCGAAATACTGGAAACGCATCGGACTTGGCGTCACGTCTTCTCCATCCATAGTGAGTGCCATCGAGACGTCCTCGTTTTGTGTTCCCAAAGGGGAAATGCAAGTCACCTCATTGTCTTCAAATGATGTCGCCTCGACTGAAGTAGAACCAAACCGGCAGAAAATCATCTTTTGCAACGATAGATCTACAGATTCAGATAGAGTAAACACAACATCGGTTCCTCCTGCAGGAGTACCTCTCGTTGGGGATACGTTTTCCACGGTGATATCAGGATAAAACGTGAAAGGTAGAGATGTGCCAGCAGGCGTGAGAGCGCCAGCCCCTTCAACGCGAAGTTTAACCAGCTCAGGGCGATGCGGGGGACTCTTGCATTCGACCTGGGATGGTGAAACACGACGAGCACTGACTGCAATATCACCGAAGAAGCACCACAACTCGCCACTACGAGGAGCATGAGTCACGTCAACTATTGCTGTCACCCCCCCAGCACTGAAGCCAACGTCTGGAGTAGCAGCAATCACAGCGATAGGAGCCTCAAATGATAACAATAATTCGTTGCTGACCGAGGCATTTATGGACAGTGACAGCGACAGAATTTGGCTGTGCTCGCCGACTGAAGGGGTCAAACATCGAACCGTTGTAGACGAAAGTACGTCTGCTGTGACGACAAATCTCCCTCTGCCAAAACTGCATTTAATAGGGGAGTCTTGAATAAACCCCGTGCCTTTCACTTCAATGTTCATCCCGCCAGAGATAGTCACCGTTGATGGTTGGATTGATATAATCCAAATAGGGGCAACGAACGTTAGAAGCTGTGGAGCGGTAACGAAGTTGACACCATCACAAGCAATTGACACCGAGTACTCTCCAGGAGGAAGTGAGGCAGACGAACATACAGCGTCGGTGGACGACACGACCGACGCACGAGTCATAACGTTACCAATTCGGCATAAGGGAGTAGCAGATTCGTCCTGGTGATGAAAATTCAAACCAGCAAGAGTTAATTTTTCATATTGCTGCGATGTCACCAGGACTTCGGGAGAAAAAGAAGTGATCACTTCGTTCGGATAGTAAATAAACTCGTGCACACCACTAGACAACATTTGTTGGTCTTGAAATGTGACGTCAAGTAGGACTCGACCTGGGTTGTTCGCTGGTGGAGATTTACAGGCTATTGTCTTAGGCTTCATCTCCGTTGCAGGGACGGCCAAATCTCCAAAGAAACAAACGAGATCGTCCTCGAGGTTTTGCACTCTATCAATCTCCAATATCACGATAGAGCCACCTCTTACTGGTCCACTGTCCGGCATAATGTTTGTTGCTGTAATTGGGTCCATAGCCTCAATGACTAGATCTTGGTTTGTAACGACGTACCCACCATTATCCTCGATCACCACAGCATACCGACCACGTGAAGATAGTAGCACTTCCCCTTCGAACTGATTCACTCGCACATCGTTTGGTGGATAAAGTGATACGGAATATGGCGTTCCGTTACCGTGTTCAGGAACGAGCGTCATTAAATACGATGAAGATGAATCCAGCCCTTTTACCTTCAGAATTACAGACTTTCCTATAACAATCCGCGTGGGGTAGACCGTAACTTCAGTCATCGGGAATTGATACGTCCAGTACAACTCGCTATCTTGATCGAGCACCTTAACGCTGGATGAATCTGAAGCGATGCCTAGTTTCAAGATTTCGGTCGTCCTCGACTCAGTTTTATCGTCTGAAATTTGGGAAAGCCACTGCGACGGAGGCGCTGGGCAAGAAATCGAGCTTCCATTCAGATAAATTGCCCTAATAGTTGTGTTGCCAAAGATGCACACCATCTTCATCTCCGAAATGAATCCATGTCCATAAATGACCACGTTCTCACCACCAAAAATGGACCCACTACTGCGACTAGAAGAGTGGGCAATTGGTGACGAGTGATAGAACAATGTCGTGTTGGGTCCTCCGATAAAGTCGACTCCGTTGTTGGATATAGACACAGTCACTTGTCCTGGAGAGGAGACCGCTGGTAATCTGCACTTGACAGACGTACGGGATACCATGGAAGCTGACACCTGATAAGCCTCACCAACTCGGCAAGTAAAAAGCTCCGGATTCATAATCAAACTGGACAGAGAAATAAACACGTCGAGGTCTTGGTTGACAATCGCGTGTCTTGGCCTCATCTCAAGCACTTCTAACGAAGGTGTTAGTTGTATCTTGGTCAAACTATTGGTGAAGTCAACTCCATTTGCTGAAACTTCAAGTCTCACGTACGAAAAGACTGGGTGGGTGGAGAACGAGGGAGTCACACAACGGATTTCCACTTCGCTGACAGCTAGTGCCATAGTCACAACGTCCGAGTCAAAGCGACAATACACGCTGCTCTCTGGAAAGTTGCGCCCTCGAACAGAAACCACGCCACCTGATCTGACCGACAAAGATCGAGGCTCAACATCCAAAACGACCGGTTCGATGTAGTACTGGAACTTCTTCTCAAACTTTAGAATAATTTTGCTATCACACTCCACAGCGATAGAAACTTCTCCGAGCTTATCTTGCGGGGGCGTCGCGCACTTTACCACAGGTCCTGCGGTGTCCATGTAGCCGATTACTTTGAAATCACCGACAATGCAATTTAAACGTCGACATTGTTGGACATTGATATCCACAGGTATCGTTAACACTGTTCCACCGGAAGTCGGACCAGATGTTGGGTAGTAGTCACGGGCGACTGACTTTGGAGTGAACGTGAACTGCAGTTTTGTGTCAATCACATCCACTCCGTTCATCGAAAAGCCGAAGTCAACTGTTCCTGGTCGATGAACTGGCGCGCGACAAAGCACCAATTTGTCCGACACCCATTCCGCAGATGTCATTGATGCGGCATCTAAACCTCCAAACACACAATTCAAACTTGGAAGTCGAGGAAATCCTGTCCCTGACACGCGAATCCAAGTGCTACTGGTCTCCCCGCTGCTGTTAGGAAAAATTGAATCGATTCTAGGCTCGAGTAGATACCAAAACGGTGGTCCTTCGACATAATTCTGTCCATTTAGCGAAATTCGAGTCGTCACGGGCCCTTCAATTCCGTTCTGTGCCGCTGGTACAACGATATTAACCGTCGTGAGAGAAGTCAAATTGCCTTGAACAACAGACGACCCGAGTTGGCAAGATACATTGCTCAAATAGTTCCTGGGAATCGCCTGGTTCCACCTAAATGCTAACTGCGTTCCTCCATTTACACTTCCAGCGCGAGGGTTCAGATCAATTATCGACGGGTGCTCGTAAAAGAAGTACGAAATGCTTTCCTTTGAAAATTCCTGACCATTCGACGAGAATCGAAAGCTCACTGGCCCAGTGAATGCCCAACTCGACGGCTGCACAATGCAGGTCACTTCTGTTGAGCTAATCACAATTGCGGGGACTGTGCGATGATACCCGAAGCTGCAAACGCTTTTAGACGTACTAGTCAAGCGCGTGCCTACCACACGAATCATTGTTGTGCCAGAAGTCGTTCCTCCGCTTGGAAAAATACTGAGAACGGATGGGTCCTCCACATACGTAAAGCTGACAGAAGACTCACTAGTCTCCAGTCCATTCAGAGATACAAACACAGCGATGTCTCGTGGTCCTGCCACAAGAGCTGGAATTGTGCACCTGATCATCGTGTCACTAATGAAATGTGCGTCTACAAACGTGGCTCCGTTCAAAACACAACTGAGCTTGTGTCCATCCTGAAAGTGCGCTCCTGATAGAGTAACAACAGTGCCACCAGCGATTGATCCAACCAATGGTGTGATACTCTTGAGTTCAACATCTCGATAATATCGGAACGGAAATGTGGCCACAGGTGAAGCTGGAGTAGCCGATGTATTTTTCATCCTGAAAATCTCCACAACTCCCGATAAATCTGGACCCATCCAGCGTGGAGGGAGCCAACGAAGTTTGTTCGCTTGTAAAAGATGAGTTGGGATGAGTTCCGAGCAAACGAATCGATTTCGCGAACAGAATCGACCATAAATCGCTTCAAACTCTAAAGGTTCGTCGTTCGATATTCGAGAAAGAACAACCGGAGTTTCGCCACGCAGAGAGGTCAAGCGAGGACTGAGCACCCAAACACCGTCGTCCAGAACGACAAGCCTCTCATCTGCAAATGCGCCAACCATCGACAGTGAAAGGTCCATAACTCCAACGACCACAGAGGTCTCAACTAGAACTGCCGAGTTCTTACATTTCAATCTTGTATTTGACAAGAATGTCGCTTGAGTAAGTTCGTTGCCAACGATGCAGTGCACATCGCTCGAGTTGCGGAAATCTCGGCCATGTAAGACGAGTTCTTTCGCGTCCCCCGCATACATTGTATTTGGCTCAAAACCAAGGACGGTAGGGCTCACAACGTACTCGAATCGCAGTGGTTCAACTGAATAGTCTTGCAGATTGTTCGTCACTTGGATATCCACCCACCCTGGGCAGTGTGGAGGCACCATACAAGAAAGAGATGTGTCTGACAACCACTTTCCAGCAACAACATCAGAGACACCAAAGCGACATCTCAGACCCGCCCCACGAATGAAGTTTAAGCCGATGATAGTCACTTGATACTGCCCGTGTTCTGAACCACGGCTTGGACTGACTGATTTCGCAACTGGGGCAGGGTGATAGGTAAATGTCAGCTCTGGGAGACCAACAACTGAGAAATTGCTACCAGACACAGAGAATGACACAGTTAGAGTTCGACTCGGTGGAGATACACAAAATATCTGTGAAATAGCAAGAAACTCCGCTGGGACGTTGATATCTCCAAAGTTACAAGCGTATCCACCGTCGACACGGAATGGCCCACCACTGACTAGAACTCGTGTCCCTCCACTTTTAGGCCCAGTTGTTGGTCGAATCAAGTTTACCAAAAGTGCAGTCTCTGAGCAATATTCCAGTCGCTCTTCTAATACGTTAACACCGTCAACAAAGAGCGAAAATCTGGTGCATCTGTGCTGCTGCATAGGTGAAGATGGACACTCCACAATGGATTGATCGACAAAAGTAGCAAGCGTCTTTAGCCCATCGAAATCGCAAAGCATGGGCACATTGTAGAAGTACTTGCCGACCACTGTGACGACTTCGTTTCCAGATTTTGATTGTGAGATTGGCAGGAGCATGCGAACCACTGGAGTCCGGATGTACGAGAGCGTAAGCGCTTCACGGCTGCACTGGTTTTGGTCTCGTAGGCAAATCCGCACTTCCACCAGGCCTGGAGATCGTTCGGAGGTACCACAAGATCCATGCGTACTATTGAAAACTCTGAACGGCACCTGGTCGTACGGGTAGTACGATTCAAATTGGCAGACCATATTAAGCTTTGAGGCAAAATTCCTTCCTTCGATAGTCAGCGTCTGCCCACCCGCAGTTAATACAAACCTCGGAAACACGGCCAGAGGGACAGGCCTTGCAAGATACTGGAACGGAGCTTCAAACACGATTTCTTGCTGGTTGGCTTCTCTCACTCGCAAAATTGTTGGAATAGAAGCAGATACATTGGGTGAGTAAAGTTCCACTGGTGTTGGTAAGGAGCACACGCATATCGACGCGTTCACAAAGGTAGTTTCCGCAGAGTCTCGATAAATACCATCCGCATCAAAATCGCACACTAAATCAGCATTTTCGTGAAAATTGTGACCCGCCAAAACGACTTGGGTCGTATCCTCGTCCATCAGTCCGTAAAGTGGCGAAGCGTAGTCCACAACAACTGGAGGGTGAAGAACGAATAACACCGAGTCGGTGGTAAAATCCTGGTTGTTGTTCGCCATTCGCACCGGAAGCACTCCAGAATTAAGACGTCGCGGAAATTCGCACACCACTCGTGATTCACTCTCGAATTTGACGACGCGCACAACCGACGTACCGATACTGCATCTGAGAAGATCTGAATCCACAAAACCTGCGCCGGTAATCACCACGACAGCATTTCCTGCTCCTGAACTACGCTGAGGTGAAACGGAAAATACTCGCGGTTCAACTGCACACACGAATACGATCACACCAATCAGTACTTGCACCAAACTACAGTGGTTTATGACTCGGCGTATACCTGTAAAGTTGAATGTTAGTCTGCTGCTTGCAAGATTGTCACCCACTGCAAGTTGTACGTAGGTCAGTCCAGGGCTAAATGGTGGAGTGAAGCAGACGACTCCCTGTTCGCTGGTCCGAAATGCAGGAGTAGCTACAGAGGAGGATTCGCTCCCACGGCTGAAAACACAGCGCAGGTCGGCATTAGGGGCAAACATCTCCCCCACAATTAGTAGTCTTGTTGAACCAATCTCGGATCCAAGTGATGGTAAAACTTGATGAAGAGCTGGCTCTTCTGTTAAATTCCAAGACAACTCGTTGTTAAAGCTCTAGTAGGTATGAAGTAAATAGAAAGCAAGGCGTTGATACGTACCAATATACTCGAACGCGATAGCTGAGTCTCTAATGGGGCTACTACCCAGAACGACGCTAACGTTGACGACGCTAGGGCTCTGTGGAGGAGCTATACACTGCAGCTGTACCGAAGACATCGCAATCGCGAGGCTGCTTACGTTACCAAATTGACATGACATCGGGTACTTCTCACTGAAACCTCTTCCTTCCACTAGAACCGTAGTGTTGGCAGACACCAAGCCCATTTGGGGTACAATCCGAGACATATGGGGAGTGAGAAGGTAGTGATACGAAAGTCCAGCAGGAGTAATCAGCTCTCGGTCCAACTTGCACTGCACAGCCACATCACCAACTCCGATGGTACTGGAAGGAGCTTTCACGAGGACCCTGGTAGAGTTCACAATCGTTGCATCGATGGAAATGGAGGAACCAAAAGTACACAAAACGGAATCCTCGGCGGAATTAAGCAATTGTCCCTCGAGAACCACTGCATTTCCACCTTCCACGCTCCCGTATGATGGGAATATAGACTCCAGGCGGGGCAAATCGTGATACAAAAATTGGATTCTATCCGAGGAAAAAATACTCGAATTGACCGAAACTCGAAGCTCCGAGTATTGCCCAGTGCGACTCGGTGGGGTGAGACACTGAAGCATAGAGTTGGTTAGCCGTGCTGCCAGTACTGTGTGTTGATCATCGAAATGACAATACACGGGGAGGTTGGCGACATACCCTGAGCCCTTGATAAAAACTGTCGTATTTCCTTCTAGTGGCCCCTTTCGAGGGTAAATAGACGTGATTGTAGGGATTTCCACGAGTGCAAACGCTGCGGTCGCCATACTGGGTCGCACACCATTCAAACTTAATGAAAGGCTAACCATGCCCGGTTCGACGCGAGACCCGTCAAAGCCACATAACGCGAACGTATTGGACCTGACCACGGCGAAAGTTGGCTTGAGCTGCGAACTGAAATGACAGCACGTAGTATTCTTTTCGAAATGTTGGCCTCGTACAGTGATGTTCACAAGTGCGCCTTGTTCTACAAACTTTGGAGAAATATCACCAATTTCAGGTTGAGTAGTTGACGGTAGAGACTTGTTTGCATTGCTTACAGAATTGTCGGAAGGAGTGTCTGGTAGCAAGATTTGGTCACCCGACAAGTTGCTCTGAAAGTCAAGTTTAATCCTACCAGGAACTGCACCAGGATCCATGGGCACAAACGTGGCCACAGGCTCGTACGTAAATGTTAGATCTGTGTTGATCAATGATGATTCCACCATAAAATCAACGGATACAGTCTGGGCAGCATTACCGCTCGATTCAAGGTCTGGAGTGATACAGTACAAACTTGATTCGTTTTCCACTCGAGCGATCACCCTCGCATAACCCCCCAAAATGCAGTCAATCGACAGGGAATTGCTCTCGTTGACTGTAAACCCACTGCCTCTGACGTTAATGGTAGAATTTTCGCTCAAAGAAGCCGAATCAAACGTTGGAAACTCGTACATATACACGTGTGCTGCACCACTAGACCAATGAACACCTTTGTTTAAACTGACGCGCAACTGATAGTCACGTCCAGTCTGAAGTGTGGATGGAACAGCGCACGTCAAGAGCTCTGGTGTAACGACACTTGCATTCGAAAGTTCTTTTCCAAAGGCACATTTCACGGCACCACTTTTCTGGAATCCTTGTCCGGTGACTGCAATTGTAGAATTCAAACCTTTAGTCACGAAAGGAGTATCAACGCCACTGATTACAATCGGAGCATGCACAAGGAGTTTCATATGACTTTGGGTGAAATCGTGTCCGCCATTGAGCGAAACATCAATCTCCACTAAGCCAGGGGCGAATGCAGCCTCAATGGAGCCACACAGAATAGCTCGCCCGCCATTTCTCACGGTTCCAGGAACTTGAAGCGTGGCGCCAATCCGGCACACGACCCCTCCAAATGAAACAAGGTATTTACCCGACAGACTAAGTGATAGGGACGCATTTACTGGTACGTTGGACGGTACGACAGTATCAACCAGAGGTGAGGCATAGTACTGAAATGAGAGACTAGACTCTGAATAATCCAGCCCGTTCAGCGCGATTCGAATTGGGACTGGTTCAATCCCTTTGGTGACAGCCACTGGTGTCCAAGCCGGACTGACGCACCGTAGCGCCGTTCCAGAGACAAAATAAGCTTGAGATCGACTCGCACCAAATCGACAGGCCACATCAGGCGACATTACAAAGTTCTTTCCGGTTATGTCAATGCTAGTTCCTCCTGTGGATGGTCCTGCCAACACCGACGCACGATCCAGAACTACATCGTTGTGCACGATAAGTTGCACGGCATCAGATCGTGGCGAGAAGTCTTGAGCATTATTTGACACAAGAACTGCATACGATCGCGCGTCATTGAATAGCGGCGTTGGGCATTGAACAATTGCAGTCGTCACAAAAGTTGCCAATGTCGTCTTTGTTTCCAAATTTGACACTCCACCGTCGGTCGTGAGCTTCGCAAAAGAGCAGCGAAGACCAATGAAATCAGCAAAGCCACTTCCTGAAATCGTCAGAACTGTTTCTGAATGAACTGGTAAGAGTTGAGGGAAAACTGAGGTCGGTTGCGGCGTCGGCGTGAAGGTAAATCGAAAGCTAGGGATTTCTGGGAACACTATTCCGTCAATATTCAGCTCCATATCTGCAACACCCGTGAAATTTGTCCCTGTAGTTCTCCACAACAGTGTGCTAGGACTTACGTATTCGAGCTCAGTTACATTTTGTTTGTAGGTAACTGAGTAGCGCATATCATCATGAAACCCATGGCCAAAAACTACTACCGTTGTGCCACCTGTGGCTGGACCATTACCAGGTGAAAGGTTATCAATTGATGGTGCATTCACCAACCCCAAGCTCTTCAGCTCCTCTGAAAAATCTACACCGTTAAGGGAAATATCGACTTCCACGGATAATAAGCTTTCCACATAGCGCATGGGCTCAACGACGCACTGCACCCTCGATGCCGAGATGAATTTTGCGGTGGTACGCAAACCACCGATTGAGCAGCTAAGTGCCGTCAAGTTTGCGAAGTTCATTCCGAATACATCAACAGCTTGTGGAGTGATCGAGCGTATTGCTTGCTTTGGCGATAGCCTACATATCCACGGGCGTTCGCGCAGTGTGAACCCCCCAATCGAGACAAAATCGGTGGCATTCTGTGAGATGGAGAGCTCAATTGTGGTGAGTCCATTAATTTCAAGCTCTGGGACTTGGCATGTCATCGAGCTTGCTGTCACTTTGTACGGGACGACGTCAATGTTGCCATTTATTCGACACATTGAGAGCAAGCTGTCAAAGTTGGGTGAACCTTGCACAGTCACCATCGATCCGACATGAACCTCGCGATTTTTCGGCTCCAACGACCACAGCGTAAAAGGAGGGGTCACCGCGTTATCCACCTTACTGCTCCCATCGCTCGAGGAGTCATCAGCGTACACCAACTCCACAGATAACAATTCTGCGTCGTCAACTGTCGGTAACGCTGCATTGTATTCGTCTCCATCTCGGTCAATCACCTGCCTCGTGCTGACCAAATTCTCCAGCCGGTTTTTCAAATAAAGATGAGGCATCGGCTCCACCTCCTCTATCGGAGGAGTCACAGGCGTTGGAGTCGGTATTGACGTTGTATTACCATCTCTCATATCACCTGGAGCCGCATCTTTCGTTGTCATCAAATTATTAAGCTCCGTCTGCGACAGAGCGACATCAAACGCAAACACAGACTTGAGGTATCCCGTGAACCCTCCCAACGGCTGGTCCACAGCAGCTCCGACCACCAGCACTTGACTAGCAACACTCCCCACCTCAGTATCGACCTCTACCATCTCTCCATCCACGAAAAACTCGGTCGAGTCTTCATGGAACACCGCAGCGACGAAGGACCAGTCGTCGATCGCCACTGCAGCACCGTCCACCAGTTGATCTCCGACCACCCACCGCTCTCTATCCACACACACTGCTCTCCCAACACTCGACCCATTCTGCGACAACAAACACCTAACGAACCATAGCAAAACATGAGTTCACTCAAAAAGTCTCACTCAACGAGTCACCCTCGTCACTCAAGGAATCACCCTACCCACTGTTGACAGCCATAGCTTGACCTGCTTGGACCCACGCTCCGATCGTGAGCTGTGCGAAGTTGCGGCGGTGCAAGTTGATAGGGAAATCTAGTCCAGTGCCTTGGTCCAGCCTCGCTCCGAGCTTTGCCGTGATGCTGAGAGCGGAGCGAGTGAATCCATCTTGAGTGTAGCCATTTGGGGTCCCGGCAGGTGCGTAGTCTCTCGCGTCCGAAAGCAGCGGGTAGAACGCTACGAGGTGCCGCGGAAGTAGAGCGACGATGGAACTGTAGAGTGGATCAGCAGCTGCAGTGGTGATCGAGAGCAGGGAGAGCAGAGGTAGAACCAGCTGCAGCCAATGCGTCATCTCTGCTGGACAAGTGAGCTGCAACAAGTCGAAGAGTCTTTTCTGGATCCCTCTATTTGTGCACTTCAAGCTTTGACAAGGTGTCTCCTCAAGTAGTGTGTGCGTCTCAGGTGTTCAAATTCAATGGACGCCCCAAATCTATCCTCCTTCTCGACGCACATAGAGCACGCAGCTCTCATCGCCACATTGCTTTTCGTATTGGTGGCACTGCTGCGTCAAAGCTTCCACTTTGTCAAAGGGTTCGACCGGAATTCCAGGAGATCCTCGAGCATAACAGAGCCTTTGGTGCCCCCGCAGCTGAAATCGGACGCCGAGCTCTATGAACTTCTCGACCGCCACAAAAATGCTCACAAGACGTCGCGGTGCCAAGCGCTGGATGTTTTTCGGGGACTTACGCTGTGTACGATGGTGTTTGTCAACTACGGAGGTACGTCGCGACAACCTTCGGAGGGGGGGCATAGTGGTGAGAATAAACACAAGATTTTGTTTTGCAGGCGGGGGTATCGCTATCTTCAGCCACAGTGTGTGGGATGGACTGACGGTCGCCGACTTGGTGTTCCCTTGGTACGTGTCCTATTGTCAAGATATATCCTTGTTACTCATTGTGTTGCTTTCGTTCTAGGTTCGCATGGATCCTCGGTTTCAGTGTCTTCTTGTCATCTTCTGGCCATCAACAAACGTCCAAGTTGCAAACTCTTGTCCGTATCGGTGAACGATCGCTTAAGCTCTTCGTGCTTGGTCTCTTCGTCAACAACGGGGACAACTGGAGCGCGTGGAGGATTCCAGGAGTGCTGCAGGCACTCAGCGTCGCATGTCTTGTTATTGGAATCGCAGACTGGTGCTTGCCAGTGTACAGTCACAGAGTAACTAGCCAGCATGGTGTGTTGTCCTTCGTGGCGTGGCATTTGGGACTCGGCGTGCTGCCGTTATTGCTCGTCAATCTGTTGCTGACGTTCATGCTGCGCGTACCTGGCTGTCCGACGGGATACATTGGACCGGGTGGTCTAGCAGAGGGTGGAGCCCATCGCAATTGCACGGGCGGCGCGCATTTGTACGTAGACTCGATGGTGTTTGGCCCACATCACATTTTCCAAACACCAACGTGCCAACAACGCTACCAAACGGGGCCTTACGATCCCGAGGGGCTTTTAAATTGGCTGGTGGTGGCTGCTACTGCGTACTTTGGGTATTTGCAAGCCGCGTTGTTTATGAGAACCCAGGGGCAGCCAAATACGTCGCTGAACGAAGTGCAGAACCGTCAATTACAGCATCTCTTGGTCTGTGGAAGCAGTCTTGTCCTGCTAAGTATCGCGAGCGGAGGGCTCTGGGTGTTTCCTCGTGGGCCGTGGATTCCCCTGAACAAGAACCTGTGGTCACTTCCGTTTATACTGCTAAGTTCGGGTTTGGCAGCTTGGGTGCTTGCGCTACTCGTGAGACTTGTCGATGGTGAGGCACACGCGAAGTGGTCTGGCGCGCCTTGCATCTCTGTCGGCAAGAACTCCATCGCGATATATGTCATGGTAAGCACGAGAATGGTACTTTGTGTATCTGACTTGACGATGCTAACCCAGTGATTCGTATTGTACACAGCACGAAGTCTGCCAGCATTTTGCTCCGTTCGCCGCGAAACCAGTGGGTGCTAGCGAAGCTATACCACAACTCGAGTTGCTGCTTTACAATCTCGTTGGCGTGCTGGTGTACGGACTGCATCTTTGTTGTATCACTCTAAATTGAAGTCTGCAATGACTAATCGTTGACTCCACATTGCGTGCTTGCTCGCAGCTGGATTGTTGTAGCGCAGTGGATGGACTTTCGGGAGCTATTCATTAAGGTTTGAGAGGTCAGGGAAAGTAAAGTTGTTGTTTGAGCTGTACCAACACCAAGATCACGATGCTGTAATCGGACTCGTTCAAAGTCTGCCGTGTTGTTATCCTAGTCTACTGTATGAAGTGTTGACCTTTAGTGGTATGTGTTCTTAGGCAAAAGCTAGCTGGGTGTCTCGGTTTGGGTTTGTTTGGTTGTGTTTTTTTACAGGACAGCGACGAAAAGTCCTGTGGAAGTGCTCGGGAGCACAAACGCCGACGAGTTATCAATGACGTTGGATTCACTCAGTGGCATAGTCACAAAACGAACTAGTGATCTGCTGGATCCGTATTTGTCGATCCAGACATCTACAGCTGCGTCAATGTTAAAGTCCATCGACGGCATGACGTAGTCGACCAACGTCTCAAAGACATAAGTCGAAGTCTCCGCGTCGCTCGAGTCGATCAAGTTCGAGGAGCTCTCTGCTGCGAGTTCATCGTCTTCTAGACAAGGAGTCCAGAACCAGCGGTCGCCCCAGAAGTCAACGTCTCCGTCGCTCCCGAAGCTGAATCCGTCCAGTTCCTCGTCGCTCTCACTCTCGCTGCTGCTCCACTCCTCCTCGTCCTCCTCCTCATCTTCATCGTCACAAATCTCGGATCCAGAGCTGTCGGTGACGTCGTCATCGTTCCAGGACAGCCAACGCTTGGTCGAGCAAGGCGTGAAGAGGTCTTCTGCCCAGATCTCCGATGTTGGTTCGTCCAGCTCCACGGACACGGCGCTCCATCGCAACGCCCGATCCAGAAGCTCGAGAGTGCTCCATGGGAGCCCCACCACCGTCCGGAAGGTGCCTGCGAGGAGCGCCATCGCGTTTTCGGTCGTTCTCTTGATTTTGCTTGTTCCTGCACTTGAGACTGGGTCTTGGAGCTCCGGAATTCGGAAGTGCAGCCGCTGCCGAGCAGCTAGCTGAGCTCTATCTTGTAGCATAGCAGAAATTCTGAAGAAAACGGTTTGACGCGACAAGTCTCTCTCTGCCTCTTCAACCACTTTAACATACCACGGCAGAAGATGGCTACAGACGTGACATGTTGAAGTGGTTGAAGAGGCAGTCTCTATTAGCGAGCGTTATCGTAACTTTTTTGCGAGAACGCTTGTAAGCCTCCTGGAACGTTATGAATGCCCTCTGCTGGACGACACGTTCGTGTTCTCTGCCATGGTTGACATCGGTGGACTTTGTTAGATCTCCGTCCTCCAGCCGGCATGAGAAGAAATCAGGTCTCGGAGTGAAACACATCCACGTCCCAAGTCACGTTGGCACTGCTATAGCCGAGCGGGTTTAACGGCTTCGTTGTCTATGGTACAAGTCCATGGTCTGTGAGTTGATAGTTCTCCGTCACGATGGATGGGGGTGGGGTACTGCTGTCCTCATAGTCTTGCTATTGAGAATTGAGATAGCTTGGACAGGATTGAAGCGCGTCGTTTAAAGCATTGGGATGTAGAACCCGGCGAGTTGGGGAGGCAGCGCACGGGGTTGTTGAAAGTCCTCTTCCGAGTTGCGCTCGGACACAGCCGCCACGTAGGTGACGTCGGCCTTGTTTGACCCGTAGCGATCGACCCACGAATCAACGACTCCATCCACGCTAAAGTCGATCGATGGCATGGCGTACATCGTGGGGCGGCGGTAGTGCTCGTCGCCGTGCTCCAGTCCGAACTCGTCTAAGTCTGCGCTACGCTGGCTGGCCGTTTCGTACTTCTCTTCGTAGCTTTGAACGCTGTTTGTCGAGCTAGGCGGCGACCAGAACCATCGTTCGCCTTGGTACGACGAGTATGACACCAACGAGGCGTTGTCTTCGTCGTCCGAATACCCGTCGAGACTGACGTCGTCACTGCTCCAATCTGCATCTTCGTCGCTGGAAAACACCCCGGAGCTGCAACTGTCCGTGAGTTCGTCCTCGAGACTCGCTACTGTTGCCGATAAGGAGACCGCTTTCGACGCGGTGAAGACGTCGTCGGCCCACTTCGGCCCTTTCGGCTCAGGCGGAACACTCCACAATAGAGTTTGCTCCATTTGCTTCAGGACACTCCACGGCATCGAGGTGACAGTGCTCACCACACTTCTTATCGACAGCGTGGTGGCCGGAAGAACCATGTTCGTCTTGTGATGTCCTCCTGCCAACGAGGCCCCCGAACCACCAACTACCTACCTGACTGTCGCTTGAGAAGTGACGAGAGCGACTGACCGAGCAGAAACCCAAGAGCGATCAGTGTCGGATGGATTTCCTAGTCGGGCGCCTCTCTGCGGTCGCGTCGCGCGCAAGTGTGGCCGTTTGTCTCCGAAGCAACAAATCCCTTGTGCTCCAGCGAGAAGTCAGGAAAATGACTGGAACAGCTGCGCGGGTTGCGTGAGTTTCGTGCAAAGTGTCCGGCTGATCGACAAGTGAGGATTCCGACGTGACAAAGCGATGACCCGTTTTCTTATCTTCCATGTCGATGAGACCCATTTTCTCCTTCGCATGCTGGAATGCACTTGCCATGGAGTTATTTATTGCTCAGCATCTTCTCAAGATTGCAATCGCCCATGCATGGACTACCGACTACATGTAGCCGTTACGCGCTTCAACATTGAGATCGCTGAACTTCAGAAATCTCTTCAGAGTCTGAAGCACATTCAAGTGGTCGCAAGAAAGGTTTCTAAAGGGACTGCAACATGGTGACGGGGCACTCAACTGTTACATTGGTGTCATCGAGTTCGTAAGCTTACATCAATGTTGATCTTCGATACATACTCTATACTACCTGGTACATGCACTTGGTGGTACGTGTAGACTGCTGGCTTTGCTCACCAAACGCACAAAGCTGCATTACGCACACATTAGAAACGCTGCGCTGAATTTCTGTCACTTGCTTCCTCCTCCATCTTTCCTCTCCTGTCCACGTACCTACATGTAAGCGATTGGCAACTACCGATGCACGGATTGTGTCCTGCCTGCAGCTATAATAGCAGGCGCAACAAACTCTACGGCCGCTTGAAGGTTGACGAGCTATTAGACGCACGCCTCAAATGCACCATACGGCATTACTTAAAGCCAGACTTCGTCCGCCCGGTCAGTGATACTCGAAGCGTTCGAGTCACGGATAGATGACGACATGGAGTCGCTGCCTTGCAGGTATCGCCACGGGTGGATCATATCCTCGCGGGTGACGGAGCTGTCGTGAAAACTGTACTTGAGTGCTTCGTCCAGCGCATCCTCATCGGCAGTGAGTCGGCCCGCCTCCGACAGCGCAAGGGTCTTGCTAGTTCTCGTCACCGGTGACTGGCGGTCCTCGCTGAAGAAGAACAGCTCCCAGCACTCTTGGCAGTACAGTTCATGCTGTCCACCTGCAACATCCAGCTCCGCAAGCTCACCAGTGGCACCACACCGGTAGCAGTGCTGGCCCTCAGTATCCCGACCTTGCTGCGAATTACGCAGCGGGCTTGCACTAGAACCAACTGCCATGGTGGAGTGACGCTCAAACTGCAACTCCATCTGCAGACTCTGGAGGATCTCCTGGATCTCGTCGATCATACTCTTCTTCACCAGCACCACAAGGGCAGGCTTGTCCTTGATGACCTCGCGCACATCCAGAATATTACGGAAGAGCTCGTTCACGAGGGGGTTCGACAGCGCACCATCCTGAAACTCGTCTTCGTCCTCCCCCTCTTCATGATCTCCTTTCTCCTTGCGTTCTGCATGCTCCTCGTGTGTTTCATGATCTTCGTGGTCTTCGGTCTCGCCAATCTCCTCTTCTTGGACCAGGCCTAACTTCATACCCAACGACGTGTTCATAGACTCTTTATCATCCGCATGGTTCTTCTCGTTCTCCTCATCCTCGTCATCATCGTCGGCAAACTCTTCATGCTCTTCGTCGTCGTGATTGCCATCTTTGAGTGGGAGATCAAGCAGGTCGTCAAGAGACGCCATGCTTGCAGCCAGGTCTCGCTCATTAGAGCTGTCGATGCTGGCAGCGTCGTCATCCTCATGGACATCCTCGTGGTTGTGCTTGTCAGCGTGCTCTTCCTCCAGCACGACCAGCTTCTCGGGCTCCTCCACCTGCTTGTTTTCACCCACAGCTGGCTCCGCTAGTTTGTTCTCTTCATCAGTAGCCTCCTTCGGCTCTGTCAATTTGGCCTCCTCCACCACAACTTCATCGCTAACCTCCACAATAGATTCTTCATCTGCCTTGTCGACCGCTAGGTGCTTCGCTTCGGTCTTATCGGTCTCACCGCCATCCGTTGACTGCACCGGCGTCGCCGTGCTGTTGAGACTCGACGTAGTCCGACGCTCTGTCAGACTACCGTCCTTCACGACAAAGTCCTTGAGTGAAATAAAGTCATCAGCCGGGACTACAGGTGACGAGGCAGGAATCACTGTCGGGGTGGTATCACTGCTGACCGAGGAAGAAGGACCCACCGAGGAGAGTGGCGGAGTAACAACCGGCGGCGGCTGAATGGAAATGTCTTTTTGCATCTTTGCAAAGCTCTCATCCAACTTGTGGTCGAACACTCCAATATTCTTGTGCTCAACGCTGGTGTCTATGTCGTTGACCACTTCGTGCTTGTGCTCCTCCTCTGTCTCCACCATATTTTTGTTGCTGGTGTCATCGTTCCTCTGACTGGGAATGTAGTTCGCAGCGACAACGTCATCCTGTAGGATAGTGTACGACAAATACTTGGAGTGCGTCTTTCGACCCAGCGGGTTACCGGGAGTGCGGACCGGCTGGGGTTCCTTTGATGCAAGTTCGTCGTCCGAACTGCCCTCCTTCGCCAGGCATGCCTTGGCGTAAATGTACATCAGCTTCGCCTGCACCGTTCCTTCCTTAATATCGAGCACTGGTACTCCTCCGAACTCGCATTCCTCTACGGGTTTTCCTGTAGCTCGGGCGACAACGCCAGCGGCCTCATCGAAACTCATCTGGGATGAGTTGCTGACTTGGCTATCGCGCGACGCCAATCGCGGGCGCGCAGCTACGGCAGGTATCGTAACAGGGGGCGGCGTGGGCTTGCTCTCTTGCTGCACGTACTGCTGCTGGCGTCGGAGGTCGTCACGCGAAGCAGAACTGGTACGCGATCGCGTGGGTGGCAGCTGCGGCTGGCTGAAGCGGTTAGCGTCCTCGTACGGCGGATACTGCTGACGACGGTGCGGGATGATGTGAGCGTCGATCCTCAGGTCAAACTGAGGCGCCTCCGCGTCCATCGGCTCGCGGCGGAAGTCTCCAGCCACTCCATCCTCATACGGCGGCTCCCGACCATGCGCGTACGCATTCATCGAATTGTTCGAGTAGCGTCGTTCCTTCACTTCAATGTTGGACGCACCAAATTGATACTGCGGCTCATACTCCTCAATCGGCTGCTTCTCAAAGTACGTGCCGCTCTCTCTCGAGTAACGCCGCGCTTCAGTACGCGCCACAGCCGGCTGCAGTTCATACTCCCTGTTATCCGAATATCCTCGTTCCATCCTCTGCTGCGGCATCGGCTGATCCACGCTGTTGTTACGACGTGGCGGGCGCGGGGCCGGCTCATACTCTGGCTGCGGCTGAGGCATCGTCGGTCGTCTTGGCCGTGCCGACGCGTCTTCGTCGTCCGCCAGTTGCGGCAGCAAGCCTTCTGCCGGGTTCAAAACCCGGTTCGAGGACGCGTGGAATCTCAGCACCACGGGCTTCTCCACGACATGTAGCCATCTCAGCACCTTCTCGACTCCTAGCGCCTTGGTCTTCTCCCCGTTGATAGCGATGAGAACGTCGTTGAGACAGACGCGGTCCATGCCGCGTCCCTGGCCTCTGCTGGCACTGATGAAGTCCACGCACGGGACGTTCACCTTGGAGTTGTACGCGCGGAAGGAGATACCCAGCGAGCCTCGCTCCCACACGACGCTGTACTGTTTGCGGAGGCGGCGCTCCTCCGCCTCGGCTTTGGCTCCGTGTTTGTGCTTGTGTTTGCTCTTGCTCTTGCTCTTCTTGGACTTGTGAGACTTGTGGGACGTGGCAGACACGTCGCTGTCGATGCTCAAGTTCTGCGTGTTCGGGTTGCGCTTCTGCTCGATCTGCGCGTGAGCGTCCACCTCGGAGCGTCCACGCGGACGACTTGACGTCGGCTGAGGACGCGCGGAGGAACTGCTGGTGCGGGAGCGTCCACGACCGCGGGTGGACACGGGTTCCTCAGCGATGGCCCCCGAGACGCCGCGCTGCATCTCCGGCAGCGGTGAGCGGAAGTGCAGCACCATGGGCAGCCGCTCCTTGAAGAGCAGACGCACCACCTTCTCGTAGCCGAGCCGCGTCGTCTTCTTGCCGTTCACGCTGATGAGCAGGTCCCCCTCGCGCACGCCCGCCATCTTGAGCACGGACGGCTGCGGCAGCAGCTGCGCTACGATGGGGGGCATGTCGGCCCCCAGGTCGGGCCGCAGCACGACGCCCAGCGGCCCGGCGTTCCAGTTGATGAGGTAATCCTGCATGTGGTCGGCGTCCGTCGGCGCGTGCGGCTGCACCAGCCGCGCCATACACGAAAGGTGGCTGACTTCCGCACTACTACTGAAGCAGTGGGGGCGCGTCGACAGACGAGTGCGGAATGGGAAGGAAGCACTTTGGGCGCGCGGGGCGATGTAGCGATGGTGCGTTAACAGCTGGCGCTGACTGCCCATCCCGCCTTGAACAGAGTTCATTTGGGGAGGTAGCAAACATAGTGAAATCAAGCCAAACCGACTGGTACTGGTGAAAGCCTTCACTGCCTTTGAGCATTGGAATTGAGCGCTGCAGCGAAGCGTTGAAGTGAAGTGGCGGCCATCAGCCATGTACATGTAGTGCTCTGCTGGTACAAATGTTTAGGCCTCTACATGCAGAGCCTCTCGTTGAATGGCTTGCGAGAGATGCAATGCATGCGCCCGGTCGTCTCGATGTACAGCTTTTGATCTCGCTCTCGTTCGAGTCTTATCGGAGACAGGTCGACCTCCGTTGTGTCCGCACGATCGGACTGCCGGGCCAACAAAATGGTCGACGACTTCGCCAGCGACTCCGCCAGCGACTCCGCCAGCGGATATGGCTTCGCTATCAGCTCACTTCGTTCTTCTACGTGTACTCCCCCGAACGAAATTCTGCTAGCAGCAGCATTACACTAGGTGGCCGACCGCAACCGGCGAAACGCAATCCGGCTGGGAAATTCCCAGTGGGAATCAAAGCCAGCAAACGGCGCCACCGAATTTCCTCCCGCGAAGAATGCAAGCCACACGACCGAGCCAAACGCGAGCGAGGCGCCGCCCGGCCTTGTGCGCCTGCAAGACCATTGCAAACGTGACCGACGTCCGGTCCGCCCATCGTCCGTCGCGACTCTGACGAAGTCGGCGCGGCACACCACGCCGTACCGCTTGCTGAAGTGGTGTACACGTATCCATGTACTGCACGACAATAATAGCTGCCTCGCATTCGCTACGACAGTCAGATAGATACATTTCCATGTCCCTGGCGTTGCCAGCAGCAGCAACTGTCCACTTCAACCATGTTAGCCAATCAGAGGCGCCGGATATGGCGGCTAAGAGGTTTGGCTCGCCACCACCAACACATGATGCGTTTTGGCAAGCGCGCGTCCGAAAGTGAAGCGTTCGCCTTCGGAATATGAAACACGGTCAACGAAGAAACAACAGACCGAAACAGAGGAGAACAACGAACGAGTGGGAACGACGGTGATTCTCGTCCAGGTCAACGCCACGCCCCCCCCCCCCCCCCCCCCCCCCCC
>LGSN01000183.1:0-49932 GCA_001314375.1 Phytophthora podocarpi | reverse complement strand
ACACTACAATTCAATCGAAACTCTCAAGTGTCATGTGGTTCCACCGTCGTTTCTGTGGCCTCGACCTCGTACTGTCACCGCAACTCAAGGTTCTACTAAAAGGTATCAAGCGGATGACCGAACCTGTGACGAAGAAACAACCTGTGACGCCCACATTCCTTCGGCTGCTGCGACGTTCACTCAACTTCAATCAGCCTCGCGATCGTCTCTTGTGGGGCAGCGTATTTCTTCCTCCTAAGAAGATCCGAGTACCTGGTTGTCGGCCAAAGAAGAGCGTTCTACTGCCTCAAGACGAAGGACGCATTCTTCGTAGACGCTAACGGAAACCCCGCCGAGTCCAATAGCGCCAAAGCTGTTACCATTGGGCTGAGTGGAGCTAAGAACGACCAATACGGCCGTGGAGCATGGCGAACAATGCACAAGTCGGGTAACAAGTCGTTGTGTCCAGTGCGAGCACTGAGGCATCTACTACGCGCTCGTGCAGAGCTTAGAGCAACTCGGAACAAGTATCTGTGCGTCGATCTGGACGCAAGAGCGGTGGCAGAAGCGCTGAAAGTGACGACGAGAAAAGCTGGGGTGGCTGCATCCAATTACTCTACCCATTCACTAAGGAGTGGTGGGGCAACTGCTCTGCTGACAGGGAAAGCAGACAGTTTGTCGATTAAGTTGCTGGGCCGGTGGGTGTCATGGTGCTTCGAAGATTACCCCGTGCAGGCGGCGGCATCAACAACAGAGCTTCCACGCCGAATGGTCCTGCCTCGACAATAAATCAAGAGCGCGCAAACATCACAATTTGGGGGCCCGCTCACCACACCCTCGAAATCTACTCGAGGCAATACATTCGTTTGCCCCCTTCACTGATCGAGATGGACACGTGAGGAAACTCATACTATGATGATGGGCAGCGCTAAATCACGAAAACTAGTCGCACTTAAAGCTTATACTGTATAAGTTATACACCACCAAAATCGTGAAAGATTCACAATTCGACGCAACCATTCGTTATGCTCTTAACACGTGCAGTAACTAGCACGAATGATGCTGGCGCGAATCTTCAACTATAACAGATCTAGACTTCGAATGCTGTACTTGTGATGGCCCATCACTGATGGGACCCATCGTGGGTAGCTAGCTATGCATGCTGAGAAAGTAGACGCAGTCAGTTGCTAAGCTTAGCTCTAGATTCCACTAGTGGGCCTCGGGTTTGATAATGCATGCTGTACCCCAAAGCGAGGTACGTAGTACTCCAGACTTCTGAGAAGCTGGTGACTGCGACTCGCTGTATCCACCACGAAACTATCAACGTCGCCCGCCTCAGGTGCTTGTTCGAACAGTAAAGCGGTGTCGAGATTTAATGTGTTAGCGATGCTCAGCGTTGCTGTAGAGTGGATACATGACCGCAGTTCCTTGTACTTACATGTCTCCCTCTCAGCTGCCGCTCTCAAATGCGTCCTCACAATTGATTTCAACGCCAACATAATGGCAGCGCCTGTCCGCGCGGTTTGCATTCTGTTCGCCTCTCTCGCTTTTGCGGTTATTCTCGCCTGGTCTGTGACGACGATCGTCGCGAATTTGGGAATACAATCCGGGTCGCGTCCAGTTCTGCTGCTTACAGGAGACTCACTAACGGAGAAGGGCACAGACCCAGCGCTAGAAGGGTGGATCACGCTTCTGCAGGCACGATACACGCGGTCGGCCGATGTCATCACACGTGGACTCTCCGGCTACAACACCAAGTGGTTTCTCAAAGATGTGGTACCCGTCTTGGGGCGTGAAATTAGGACCAAGGCATACACGACTCCGTCACTTATCACAGTTTGGCTTGGGGCCAACGACGCTGCACTCTGGAACGGTAATCAATCCAGAGACGCATGTTCCAATTGAAGAACAAGGAGAATCTGCTGAAGATCGTGAGCGACTTGTGGCTTGCAGCACCCACCACGTATTTGTTGCTGATCACTCCACCGCACGTCAACGATTCGGCCAGAGCCGAGATCGCCGTCCAGCGGAACGATACGAAGCGAGGTTTGGTAGATCGCTCCAACAATATGGCAACGAAATATGCCCGTGCTTGTGTGGAAACCGCCGCCTCTGTTAGCGTTCCGGTGCTCGACTTGAACTCGTACTTCAATGCCATGTCTGAGTCGACGAGGAACATGTTGCTGGTTGATGGTCTGCACTTTAATGAAGCGGGCAATGTGGCAGTGGACGAACTGCTGCGAAACAAAATTGCAGCTGAATTCCCTGTTTTGGACGAAGCTCTTCAGGCTTGGCAGTTCCCACCAGCAAGCAAGTGGGTGTTAAACGACCCGTGGACGGGAGACAACGGGTCTGGTGCCGTGAGTTAAGTGAACAACAGGATAACTAACGATCGAAGTATAATAAGATGACTGGGGTAATCTAGACATCTATCACCTTGTGCTAGGAAACGAGAAATATCCTTTCCTAATAATTTAGCACTATTTCCTCATTTTTAAGGCCGTTTCGACCAACTCGCATAGGAACTTGCGGGCATACCAGTTCTCGGTAGCACGCTTCTCAACTATCTACCTATTGCACAGGTTATTGTAGCCAGGCAAAAGGCTTACAACTGCATTCACATGTCAGCTAAGGAATTTTTAATTATGAAGAATTTTAAAAATACAGATAAACCTCCGCCCACTGTTCGCTTTTTCAACGGACGACAGCGGGAGTCTGGTCCATTATAGCTGCAGTCATTCAGGAGTCGCACTGGGAAAAAGACATCAATGAGCTTCATGGCGTCGGTGCGGCGCTTGCTCTTGGCAGTAAGCTACGATGAGGAGTGCGAAGCACTTCGTCATTTGTTTCGATCTCAAGAAGCAATCATCGAACCTCGCTTGGACCTTGGACTTCTGAGCTGTGAACCTCCAGTTCTGCAAGGTGACGGAGACGACGAAGGGCGAAACATCTCGCAGTCGTTACTGGAGGATCTGCTGCTTTACTTGGTCGTTCGAAAGTTTGGAGCTACTGCAGACCCTGCAGGAGCTACAACGATTCTAGGCTTTGACCAGCAGGTGTTGGTGCATTGGGAGCGACGTGACGTACAACAACCTACAGAACTCGAGAGCTTCGTCAAAACTTTGCATGGGTAAGCTTAGATGATGAACCGATTTAAAGAGCATTTTAGAGAGACTAAACCTTAGTGTGTTTGTTTACGCAGACTACTGCTGAAGAGTGAGTGGAATCCAGCTAATATCTCCACGCTTAATCGAGTTGTTATGCGACTGCATGATCCCCGGGCTCGCCAACGTTTTCTAATGTTTGCCTTCCAGATTCTCCGACTATCGTCGCAGCCCAAACATTCGCTTCCGGGTCAAATGTCGGAGATTGAGACCAAGTTTTTCGATGAAGCAGTTCGTCTGCTGTTACTTGGGGTGACGGACTTGTGGTCTGCAATTCGAAAAGACTGCACCAAGACTGCAGCCGCTATTGCGTTTGAGTTCTCGTCACAGAGTCACATCGAGCAATTTATGGACAGTTTGCTCTGTGTTGCTATCGGCTCCCGAAGTGTTAGTGCTGATAAAAGCCAAGTGACTGCATGGACCGAGCGAGAAGGTGCTTTGCTTGCATTATCGGTTCTTCTGCGCTCTATCAAGATGGATTCCACTGGCGAACAACTCGCAGCAGACAAAGATATCAATACTTCTCTCGTTAAGGATGATATCAAGGGCATTTTGGGTGTCCGTCAGTCACCAGCAGTGAAATACCGTCTAGGGTCCAACGGACGTCACACATTAATTCAATTGCCGCGATGTCTGGTACAAACGCTGAAACCTGCGATTTATCAGTGTCTTCGCCACGACCAGCTCAGTGTTCGACAGCTTGCAGCGCAATGTTTGGTGGAGTATGCTTCCCTTTGTGAAGAACCAACACGACTTCTTATTTTCCAGGAAGTAATCAGTAAGCTGAATCGTATTAACCGGAGCGACAAACTCGATGAGAATGACAGTGCTGTGGATCCAAATGAATCCGAACTTTTGGATGCATTCGAAGCTGAAGGTCTGTTGGACGTGTTAGCTCGCATGGCCCCGTGTCTTCCTTCAAGCTTTTTGTTAAAACACTGGAAGTTCGTATTTCCGACGCTGGAGAAATACGTTATGCACATCGCATCTAGTGTTCGTCAGAAGAGCAGCAGCGTTGTGCTAGCATTGGCTAAGCAAAATTTGACTAGCACCACCCAGCAGAACAATCCTGTAAATGGTGTTTCAGTGCCAAATGCGACTTCGGACGAGGCCTCCTTGAAGCTGATGGTGCAAATGCTGCTTTCGCTATCCAAGAAGCGAAGTGATGGAAGCAATTTCTGTTGGCAGCAAAAAGAAGGCCGTCTTTTGAGTATTGATGTCCTCATGAACGTCCTGGGTGAAAGTCTTCTGGTTTGTGGGAGTGATGCCTGTAAGTTGGTGGGGTGGAAGCTAGAGTCAACAAAACGTCGCCAACGACGATCAAGTTCGCTTGCTGACCTACAAACATTTCTCTGTGCACATGATCAAGCTCAGTCGGCTACGTGGGTACTAGATGTAGACACTGATGGAGCGGAGGGGCAACAAAATTCTATTAAAGAAAATGGTCACGACAAAACGGAGATGGCATCACTTGTCCACGCTATTAGCACATGGATAGAGAAGAACAGTGGCCAAAATGACCTGCCTGCCTCAAGCCATGAGTTCTGGCAGCAGGTTTTGAGTGGGTGTATCACTCAGACGAAAGAGGCGTTCGAGTCTTCACAATTTGAGCTTCGTAGAATCTCTCGTCAAGTTCTTCCCGGCCTAATTAGGCTTGTGATCTGGACGGAGCAGCTGGAATTCATATCATCGACAGAGCTTAAAACTGCCTCTGTGGATACATCGTGGTCCTGGACGTGCGTAAAGTATATTTTGCTCCATTTGCGATATCTGGACGAGAGTAGGACTGCTTTAGGTGAGAGTCTTAAGTGTTCTGTTTCCCAAAAGCTAGCGACGAATTGGGAGACTGTGTGGAATGGCATCACTGCTTTGGAAAGTAGCATGCAGAATCTCTCCGTCGATGCAGATACAATTGTGGCTCAAATGGAAGTTAAAGTGATGGCATTTCTTAGTTTTGGAGCAGCGGTACGTCAGGTAACTCGGCTTTTAGACGGTGCGTTGCGAACAATTCATGCTCATCTTCCTGAAAGCATGCAGCTACGGACGCTAATGGGGGTGCAAAACACACCCGTAAGCAGTGGTAACAACTCCCTGGATCGTCAATTCTGCATTTTCATGGTGCCTATACTCCCTGCAGTTGTCACAACATTGCAATACGTCACAGAATGTCATGAAAGCACCGACGCAAGCACAAATCTTACTGTTCAACCACGTGAAACCGATTTCTCGTGGATTTCTCGGTGGCGTTGTCTGGAACGGATCGTTATGGCGTGGCTATTATGTGATGACATGTTCCGGTGGATTACACTAAGCAAGGCAGAGGCCCATTCCCAGCTTTTGGACAGTCTCAGCACGCTTCTTCGTTTCTCGAAAACGGAGCTGTCTCCTACTGAGGAAAGCGAAGAAACTGACATAATCCTTCACTGTCTCCGCGACACCTTCACTGCTTCGCAGGCAAAGGGTACTCGAATGAAAGACACAACGTACGTTACCTTGGTGGAAATTTATCTGCGACTGTGGCTACGATCAATCAAGAGCGGTAGCCACAACACGGTGAAGGTGATTGTTGCCACTGCCCAAATTTACAGTCAGCGACAACAGTATCTTACCATACCTGGCGCTAATGCAAAGCCTGCTGAAAGCAATTCGACTGGTTCGGTAGCAGGTTCGTGGGGCGATTGGGATGACGAGGAAGGCGAAATTCAGCAAGCTTCTCCAGTCGGCAACATTCAGGAGCTCCACAGTTTGACCAATTCAGACTCGCTGTTTCAGGGGGTGTTAGAGTCTCTCGATGCCAGTCAGCTAAGCCTGTTATGTGAGACAGCACGTGCTCTCCCAGATCTGCGAGACGTCCCTTCTCACCATTTTACACGAATGCAGCAGCAGATCGAAGCTTGTCTGCGCACGTAGTAACCCTGTGGACGTCACAAACGCAGGTAGCACGTATATTCCTCCTACATATAAGCCTCGTAGTGCTGCTGAAACCTTACAAATACCTTCGTGGACACTTCCTAGCTTCCAAACTCCAGACTCAGCGCACTTATTTCCACCAAGCTCTACATCCACACGCAATTTGCTAGTGCTAATATCACCACAAGCACTGACAACGCGATCTCCCATGTCCGCATTTCTTCTAGCATCCACTTTGACCTCCTCACAGGTGTCTCAACTTGGGAGTTCGTGCTATCCATATCATAATCCTCTGGTGAATTGATCTTCGTCTCTCGTACTTCGGATGGTTTTGTCACTGTCTCTCTGGACTGCCGAGGGACTTCGTCTCCGCTGCTTTCATCCAAAATACTCCTCTCTGGGTCGTTGTCGAGTCTCCTAGCTCGTAGTCCGTCGCTAGTGAAGTAATCCATGATAATCTGCTTCGACAGCGAGGCTTCATCGTCAGGTAGCATCACTGTCGTTCCAAGAGCTTGGTCAGTCATGTCAATCTCATTTGCATGCGTTGACATCGCCTCCAAGATGCCCGAGTTCAGTACTTTTTTTCCTTTATCCGCACCCGTTTTGGACTCAATTTTCCACGTAGCGTTCAAGACGAACCGCGCGAGCTTCTCGGAGATTGGTGATCTGCTGCTCCTGCCGGTCGAAAGCCGTCAGCGACAGTTCCAACCGTCGCCAGGTTTGAATCTGCTTCAAGATACTTTTTCCCACGTTGAAGTGGCCCGTTCGTCGACAGTAATTACGGGCCAGGTATCAATTCACGTCCCGTTTTCGTGACTGGTGCAGCAGGATGGAGGCTTTGGGCATCGATGCAGCATCGCAACGCACGATCCGCTTCGTATGTGGGTCTCGTGCTGATAGTGTAGCGTCTTCGAATGATCATCACGTATCGACCACAACCACAGAGCCGAAATTGAAGCGGCAGCGCATAGCAGAGACTTCTACTGTCGAAGTGCGTCTTGTCGAGCTTATTCGCGACCTTGACGAGGCCAACGAAGAGAACGACAAGCATTACGGCTTGTTCGTGTGGCCGTCTGCGCTTCTGTTATCTCGGTTCGTTGCTCACGAAGCAGATTGGCTCTGTCGCGGCAAAGTCATCCTGGAATTGGGTTGTGGCACAGGCCTCCCGTCGATTCTCGCTGGATTGTGCGGGGCTACGAAGGTTTATCTAACGGATCGACCCGACGCAGCCGACATCCGGCGCAACGCAGAGACCAATATCCATCTGAATGGCATCGAAAGCCGCGCCGAGTTCATTCCCTTGACCTGGGGCGACATGCACCTTTCAGACGAGATACTGTCCGTCTTCCAAACCGTCCAAGTTATCCTCGCCGCCGACTGCTTCTACCAATCTGAAGGTTCGACCTCCAGTACGCTGCAGTATCCGATACTTGACTCCTAAACCGCACCACCCCATTCTAACACTTTGTGTGTTATACTTGTAGATTTCGAGAAGGTGATCGCGACCGTCGCCTTGATCTTCCGCTGCAGTGTTTCAGTCTCGTGCAAGTTCTACTTCACCTACCAATTACGAAGTATCAACCGATCGATCGCCCCTCTACTTTCTCGCTGGGGTTTGACTGCCACGTCAATAGACAAGAGCAAACTCCTTAACGACGTGGACGACGTCTGTGCTCAAGACTTCGACAGTATCTATCTCTACGAAGTCGAAGCTAAAAAAAAACGCTAAGAAGACTGCAAAATACAAATGGATGGCTCAGCTTCGCCTTTTATCTTGTTTCTCTCACAGTTCCTTACTTTTCTTTACAGTTTCTCCACTACCTGGAAATGTACCTCCCACGATCTAGAGAGCGTGTGCGTGGGGCTCTCGCAGTAGCCTCTTCAGCCTTTTCAATGGGAGATTTACTGTTGATATTCCCTACGTATTAGTTAGCGGGACCTCTGGCACGAGTGAGACCGTGGAGCTTTAGTGTCCACCCGCTGAGACGAAGACCGCTAAGTAAATGTGGTAGGGGTTCTTCACGGAGCTCGAGAGTACAAATATCATCATCGCCAACAGCAAAACTACAGCATTGTATGCACACGCCTCAATTACCGTCGCCACCTTCACTTCGGCTTCAGCGTCACTATATAATAGCTTCTAGAAAATGCCTTTGTAAGCGTGTCATTCTGCTCTTTCATTCGTCAAAACTTTAGCTTATTTCCGACCAATCATATGTCATTATGTATGTGGCCGTGGACGCACACCACACTCCAATCTTTCAGGAAGCGCACCATGTTCGCTCGAGTTGCCCGCGTCGCTACGCTCTCCGCCGTCCGCCGCACGCCGTCCGTGGCGCTGCGTGCGTTGCAAACGCGCGAGAAGTCATCGCTCGTCTCCGTGCTCAACGTACGTCCTGTAATCCCTCCAAAATTCCCACTAAAAACTAGCGTCCACAGTCCTTAAAAATATCTACTGCTTTACCTATTGCAGCGCGAGATTCAGGAGGAGAAGGCCAATTGCTTCGAGGAGCCGGATCTGGCGGATCTGCGACTCAAGGTCGAGAAGGTCTTCAAGCTGCAGGAGACCGCTGGCGGTATGGACGTTCTGCTGCAGGTCACCGTGGGCGACGACTCGATCAAGATCAAGTTCAACGCCCAAGATACCGTGGAGCTTGAGGAGGACGAGGAGGACTACGACAACGAGGACGACGAGGACGAGCAAGAACAGGAGCAGGAGGACGAAGAGGAGGACGAGGACGAACTCCCGGGCGTCCGCTTCACGGCCGACGTGACGCGCGACAACAAGGGCCTGCAGTTCGACTGCGTGGCTAGCAACAACCTCACGGTGGAGCGCGTGCGCTACCTGAGCGACTTCGCCAAGGACGCCGAGGACGAGACGCTGTACTTCGGCCCCAACTTCATCGACCTGGAGCTCGACGTGCAGGACAAATTCTACAGCTACCTGGCCGAGCGCAAGATCGACGACGAGCTGGCGCAGTTCATCACGCAGTTCGCCGACCTCAAGGAGCAGCGCGAGTACCTGGCCTTCCTCGAGGACGCTGAGACCTTTGTCAAGCAGTAAACACAACAACACTCGTGACACATAGCGTATTGTTGCATACAGTTTGCTTGGGGTTCGTGACTGCCACAAAATAAACAAGTTGAGAGCCTCACTCACTCACCACTTGGCATTTACAGTCGGTCTGCGAGCGATTGCATGGCTGTTTCGCTATATCTGCTTTCCTGTCTAACCTTGCATCCCAGACATTACACTCTGCATAAGCTGCGAGACCTTGGGGTTCGACATGTGACGCATCGCGGCGGACGGGCCCTCGTTGTCCACGTCACGGAAGAAGTCCGCCAGGTCCGGGTCCGATCGCGCAGCCACGATCTCGGGGCTGTTCATGAGGCCACTCATGTCGGGCATGCCGCTTCCCGCGCCACCAGCACCAGCGCTAGGAGCTAGGCCACCACCGCCGCCCATGAGGTTGTTGAGCATGTCGGGGTTCTGCATCATATTCTGCGCCATCTGCATCATTTGCGGGTTCTGCATCATGCCCTGGGCCATCTGCATCATCTGCGGGTTATTCATGAGGTCGGCTAGGCCGCCGCCACCACCCCCACCAAGCATACTGGCCAGGTTCGACAGATCCGGCATGCCTCCTGCGCCTCCAGCCGTCGGGGCCGAAGCCGCGGGGGTCGTCTGCATCTGACGTCGCTTGCGCTCAGCATCTGCCAGTCCGTCGCGACAAGCAGCGTTCGTGCTGTCCACCTCAAGTCCACGTCGGAACGTGTCAATAGCGCCATCGAAGTCCTTCAGCTGCACCTGTGCGCTACCCATACGTGAGTAAGCCTTCACGTAGGCCGGCTTCAAAGCGATCGACTGCTCACAGTGGTCAATCACCTCCGTGTACTTGCCCAAGTACATCAGCGCCGCCGCCAAGTTCGAGTGGTAAATATGAGACGACGGTCCGTCCGACGACAGCTGCAGCGCCTCGCGGTACAGCTTGGCAGCTCCCTCGTAGTCCTGGCGACTCAGCGCCGCATTGCCCTGAGCCTTCATCTCCTCAGCCTTGGCCTCCTTCTCCTCCTTGGACATCTCCGGCTTCACGTCTCCAAATTTCTCCTTGAACTTGGCCAGCGCCTTGGTCGTGCGCGTGGCATATTCACTGGACCCAGGAGCCGCGTCTTTGAAGAAGCCCTTGGTCTCCAGCTTGGCCACCCACTTCTTCCACAGCTCCGGGTCTGCAACAACAACAACAATAACGTAAAAACATTAATCAGATAATCAGCATCTCCCCCTCTAGATAATAAAATATATATATACGCAACCTACGCTTTTTGACGACGGGATCTTCGTCCACCGTCGACTTGGCCTCGGCAGCTGAGCCCGTCTCCAGGTTCAAAGCCTTCAGACCAGCAGCAAAGATCTCGTCGAACGAGGCCTCACCATTGACTGCCAGCTGTCGCTTCTGCTCTCCGCTGTGCACATCCACGCCAAACGCCTCGCTGGTGTATAAAATTGTAAAATATTAGTGAAAAAATAATGACGGATCGAGTTTTTGAAGCCTGTACAGCGAATTGGAGCGTGGGAATTACGTGAGACGGGCGAGAGCAGCGTCGATTTCTTGAGGGTCCACGCCTTCGCGCGTCTTGAGCGTGTCCACCCACGCCAACGCGTTGAACAGCGTCGCCTTGGTCGCCTTGGTCGCCTTGGTCGCCTCGTCCATCACTTCGCGAAGTGAATCAAATTCTCCCCTTTTCTCGAAGCCACTGCAATTGAAGTCGTATAATTGGTCGAAAATAATAAAATACAGGCACATTATTGGTCGCTAAATTCAACGAATCAAATACCGACATGTCGGAAAAGATCGGCGACCAAGATGGCTACATTTGTGATACAATGGAGGAAGAAGCGGCAGCTGCTAATGAGGCGGCGATTCTGGAGCGACGCCAGGAGATTCGGACGAGCCTGAGGGCTGTAGAGAACTCTCTGAGGGAAGCTGGGGCTGTCACGGATGGATACAAAAGCGCATACTCGCTGGAATCGCCCACTGTCCAATGGGACGGTCTCTCATCCACTTCCCTGTTCTGTCGACAGTTTGTGCGCGTATCCGACGCAGCTTTAGCTCGTTCTGCAGCGATTCGCTTTGATTTTGATGCTCCTGATGCAGTTCGTTGCCAGTGGAGACTCTCACCATTGGGTGAAGCCAAGTGCCGACGGATTTGGAGTCTCTTCGATGCAGATGGGGACGAGTTGTGGACACACGAAGAGTTCCTCGAGTTCATGGCGGTGTTCAAGTGTTCAAGGGATTCGGTGGAGCTGAAAGCGTTTGAAGACAGTGCTGAGGTCTGGAGGATGTACATGAGCGATATTTGTGAGTTGGATGAGGAAGGGCGACTCACGTTCGATGGTTTTGTGATGTACCGAGAGCTGATTGAAGATGAACAGCCACTGGCACGGGATCTGTTGTTGTTGGGGATTTCACTAGAGTGGGAAGAACTGGAGAGGGTAGAGATGATTAAACAGCTTTTTGATGAGTATATGGATGACCCAACGGGTACTGTTACTGCTAAAGCGGCGCAGTATCTGTTGGCGGAGATTGGATTCGTGCTGACGGGTGAAGAGACGACGGAGATTATTGAAAGGAGATACCAATTTGCGCGATGTCAGCGCTTTATACATCAATTGAAGCGCACGTTGCGTCTATTCGGATACCGACAGAAATCTGCACTGCGCTATACGAATGAAAGTTTTACTAGAAGCGGACACACCGAAGAGCAGCCTCGAATCTGCAAGGTTGGGCTGCTGAGTCTCGTTTTTTCGTCATGGTATCCAGCTGTCCAGACAGTAAGTGGATGTCTGATGTTATGGCATAGGCCTATGTTACTGATTATTTTTCGTTTGTGACTGTGGTACTGATTAAGCGCTGGCGTAGATTCTTTTTGCAGTGCCGATTGCAGTCCTTCTGTGCCTTGAGACACCTCAAGCGGCGAGCTCGTTGGGCTCTCGCCTGTGTGCGGCAAATATCATCCACGGGGCTTCTGTCATCAAGCTGCCTACAATCTCGTACACCTGGGGGTGACCGTGGCGATTACATGCTAAAAGTTGATATTGGACCCAGGTTTTCTACAGCTGCCACCGTTCATCTCGCGTACAACTCGGATGCCGATTGTAAGTACAGCTTCTACTCAGACCAAAACAATCAAAAACGTAACTTGAGTCACGTTGTGTTCTACTGAAGCTGCCGCCACGCTTCATGAGCTGAAATATCTGGAGCGCGGTGCTGAGTGTTTCCTATACATTGATCTGACCTGTCGGAGTGGCACGAAAGGTTTGTGCTTTGCTAGTGCAGGTTTATCGAATAAGTCTAACAAGTTGTGTACCTTCCTTTGGCAGAAAGTGATGCTCACGTCCTGGTTGACCGACTAACTTGGTTTATTGGGGAATTTTTTGGTGACCATATCGAGTCGTTGCCGTTTTTCCACCGGTGGTTTATCACGCTGCCGACAAAAGCCCAACTACGAATGGGGCCAACAAGTAACGGAGCTGTGACGCCATCTGTGGTAATTCGTTTAGTGATCTTGTTTACAGGCAAATTGGACTTGTACCATGTGATGCAGACTCTCGGTTTGCCGTCGTCCATGCAGTTTGACCACCTTATTCAGAGATTTTCTCTACGCTGGTTGTGCGGTCACTCACTGGAGGATCTACTGGTAGCGAGGAACCTCAACCTTGGCGCTCAATGGTCCTGCCGCACTCAAATGGACTTGCGGCTGAACCGCCAGGCATGGGCTCAAATCTTCTCCCAGGCTGCCCAGCAACTCAGTGCTGATCTGGCCCATGAACGCGAGGACGCAGCGTACATTGCACAAATGGAAAGAGAGCGTGAGCAGACGAAAAGGAAGTCAGTGGTGCCAAACCAACGACGCCAGTCGACATCAACTCGATCCGGCGACAATCAACAAGATGAAATTCCACAACATTCGACTGGTGGTGACAATAAAACCGAGAGCCGCCAGCATTTACTAATCAAGACACTTCGCCGTGTTGCTCATGCACTTCAGCACTCGCAACAGCTGAGCGCGACATGGTCGTTTACCAACCTGAGAGCTGTGCTTCAAGAGAATCAATGGGTTCGAAGTGTCCTCTCACCACATTGGTTTGCGCTGCTTACGCACGTGTTAGAGACTCCAGGTGGGCTGGCCAAGGAATGGAAAGCCAAAGGAGACTCGCTGCGTGCTGAGTTTTCTGAGACGAGCTACGCTGTGGCTGGTGCTCATCCAGCGTCACGACCAAATGGGTCTTCGACAGAGTTTACCGTTTCGTCTTTATCTACTGCTGCAACCAAAAACCCGCAAACAGCGAGGTTATCCGAGACGACAAAGCTTGCAGCACACCACAGCCATATTCAGCATGAACCGAGCCAGCCAACTACCGGTAGCAACGTTGCAGAAGCGACCAGCGAGGAAAAGAGCACGGAAGATTCATTGCTGGAAGTTTACGACTTGTGTGCCCGGCACCTGCAAGGAGTACACGTTGTGCGCGCCGAGGCCGGTACGAGTGGGATCACGTGCGTCCTAGACAATTGGAACTTTTTCAGCTTGCTGCCGAGAATTCATCAAGGTCAACTTGCCAAGAGGGCTTCCTTGGGCACATTTTCCTCGCGGTAGCCTCTACCAGGCCAAGTCGAATCCACAAAGCAGCATATTGTAGCAATACATAAAGACTTGTTTGAGGTAGATCAGCCAACCGTTTCAACAGAACTACCCAACATGACACGAAGTAGTTGGTACTGCTCTTGGGTAAACGTCGAAAACCCAAAGGTACAAATTCGTCATTATTTCTGCCTCATCTGGATGATAGACACACATGCACATACGCAACTTTAGAGTAAACCGAGTGAAGTCAGATACTGGGGGTTTCTCAACAGAACAGTCGCATTGAAAGAAGCAGAAACGCAGTGTTGGTGCTGTGGATTAACTTTTTTTGGCTGGAAAATTCATCACTGGTTCACTCGATTTAATTCCAATCAATAAACGAACACTTACTACGAAATGCAAAACTGGTGATAGGCGGATGGTCAGTGTAACTATGACAAAGTGTAATGCTCACAGAAGGAGGAGAGACCAAAACGGTCCTCGCTCCTTTCGCTAATTAACGAATTAGGTATCTTCACTCCATCGCCAGCGTTCGAACGCTACAAAAGTACAAATACAATACAAAAGCACAACAACAACACACACAAAGCGCGCACCGGGAGCTCCAATCTAAAAGAGATTCTCGTCTACGGAGGTAAAATCGACACTGAACGAGGGGGGAGGCTACTGGCAGCCAGCAGCTTGGTTTTCACTTGATGTTTGGAAGTGAACTGACTGGTCAGCAAAAGCCGACTCTGATTCGTCAAAACACATCGCATATTTTGATTCGCTAAAACTAAAACTTTTATTCTATCGATTGGATTGGTCAAAACTTTTCTTGTAAACTATACACTTTTGTTCCCTGTATACAGTTTCATGTCGAATCGGCTTCACGTACTGGACGTTGACGTGTCTGTGGAGGCTCCTACACGCATCGGATCTCGGTTCCAAGATGGTGACAATCAATGCATCGCAGCCTGTTATAAGACCCGCGTGGTTGCGATCGCAAACGGTCGCTTCGTCGATCTGTACGGCGTCGGTAACAATTGTTTACATCCATTCACGTTCCTCCAACAAATTTCCATCAGAGACCATGCAACTCACGTACATAGCACAAATAATGACGGCGATGGCGATCACGACTTAGATATTGTGATGGCTACGTGTGTGGCGTTCCCCGTCCCTGGTTTTCTGTTGGTCGGAGCTTTCGTGGAAGTTCCGGAATCCGAAATTTCGGGAAATGCTGCTACGGTTGACCCGTCCAAAACGATTTTTCTACTTGGGTTCCGGCTGTACGCAGGTTCTGTGTCTCAATTTGTCGGTGTTGTGGATGGCGACAAGCCTCGTCAAGCTCCAGCACCCGTTCTAGTTCACTTCAGTTTCGTGGAACCCCTTGTGGGGGCTTCTGTGCGGAGGAGTATCCGCTGTTTGCAGAGTTGTCGACGTGAGATGACACCCAATTCAGGATCTGTCGTTGTTCTCTTCGAAGATTCAACGATGTTTGGGGTGTTTAGCTGGAGAGAGCGGTTTAGTGATCGGCAGATATGTTTGGCTCAGTTGAAGCAGCAATCGGAAAGGGTGGTAGTTGCTGAATGCAGCCTCGATGGCCAGTATCTTGTAGTTGGGGGTGCTGAAGGACGACTATCGCTGATTGATTTCATAGCCTTCCCGCGGGATGGATATAACATGTCTTCGAGACTGCAACAAGTGGTTGGAGGCAAGCGACTGGAACTTGGACCGTGCTCTCGCTCCGGGGTGATAACGCGCGACAACCCACTTGAGCACGTCCGACTTGTTCATTCATCAACAACGCCTGGCACGGGCTGTGCATATACCAGTCTTCGTTGGTGGATCTACGGTAGTCGCGATCAGCAAAAGCAATTTATCCTTGCCGGTAAACAAGATGGGTCGTTGAGTGTACGTGGCCGCAATTGCTTCGATAAATCTGAGGAGTAGAGGTGGCTCATAAGTGTGTGTTTTTTTAATTGGTAGGTGCTAAAACTCGTCCAAGGAAATGACGAAGCAAGCTCCACTGTCGAGCTAACGATGACTCAGGTTTGTCGTATGGGTGTATCTAGACGCTGATCGATTTCTAATCGTGTTGCCCTGGTTTGTTTTAAAACACCAGATGTACCCAGGCTTAGCGTCGGGCACACATGACGCCGTCCGAAACATTTCGGAGCCGATGAAGTTTGCTGGGCCTAACTCGTTGGATGATAATTGGTTTGAGTTTTGCATAATCTCAGAAATGCGTTGGCGAACTTGGCGGATAAAGATTGCGGAGGCTGGAGAAGAAAAGTCCAAGCGGTACCGCATGATTTGGCCGTCGGTGAGAGACTCTCTTGATTTCCCGGCATTTGCGGTGAGTCTTTAGATTCGTCTCGTTGCTAGCACTGTAGTTTGCTGTGTTTGTGAGCGACCGACCAATTGTTGCTCATTCTTAGCTGCAGACTCAAACCACAGCCATCAAAGGAATCGTTGTGCTATCAAGCTCCACTGACTTTTCGAGACTTATCGCCAAAGCTCTGTCGGATTCAACACTAGACCACAGCGCTCGATACCCGATCTCGTTGGTTGTAGTCGACAACCGGCTACAAATTGTCGGCCTGCTGACGAAGACATCGGTTGAGGCCGTTGAATCCTCCTTGGAGTCTGGAAGCAACGCAAGCGAGCACAATGAGAGCGAAAGTGATAGCAAAATGAGCGAAGATTCGGCCAGTTTTGGCGATGCTGAGAGGCGTCAAGTGGAACGGTGTCGGACTGTCCCTACGACAATTCAGGACAAGTATAAGCTTCCTTCGATGGAGTGGAAGACCAAATCTTCTGCACCAGGTGCTGTCAATCTGAGCGAAGGTCGACCTATCAATGAAAATTGTCAAGAAGACGAACCAGCCAACACTACCCGAACGTCAAAACTTCGTCGCGTAGACTACAATGAGCGAGTCACGTCCGTCATCCAACGCGTCGAGACGCTGAGCGGTGTCATGGAATCGATGAGAACGTCATTCCAACTGTTTTCGAGTGAAGTCCAGCAGCACATGAATCTTGTTTCGGAACAGCTCGAAGGAATTAGTCGCCGACGAGAAACTGCCCAACCTTCTCGAACTGGCTGAATTTAGGCTTGCTACTTGCTGCATCAGAAGCTGAACGAGATCATGGAGAGAAGCTACCTTCAAGCGCAAGCTGAAATGACGCGCTTCGATGCTGGAGCACGAGCTCATGGCGGCGAGGATGGTTCGAATAATCAGCAAGTGATTCCGCATGTGTCGGACAAGTACGATCCTGATCACCCCGACGCTGACTGGGGAGGCTACGTGCGTCGTTCGTACAAGAAGCGCTTCTACACGACTCAATCCGGTGTTAAAGATGTAAGTACAAATTTCCAGCCCAATAATCTTTTATGCCACTGCAACCACTGACATGAACATACTCTGTGTAGAATTTAACGTATGATAAGAAAGGGGGCATCATGCCCCGCGACGTGGCCGAAAACTCTGCGATATCGGGAAAGAAACTATTTGAGCCTCAGCAGAATCCGTCGGGCGAGCAAGTGCCTGGTATTCCCTTCCAAAGTGCTGTTTACCAGGTAAAAGTTGCAACTTCTGGTCATCTAATCGACGTACTTCGTGAACTGTAAGCTAATCTGCATTTGTCCTTGTCATCATCAGGTTGGGCCTGGGAATAATGTCAGTTGCAGTGACTGGAAGACGTAGGTGGCTATCGCTACTAAGTGGATGCAACGATGTCAATCTTTGATATTCATACCATTGTTCTCTACGTGCTCCTGTTTGTAGGTCGTATGCGTCGCAAACGTCTATGGAAGCTACGGCTAAGGACAATTTTGCACTTGGAACGCGGCAAAATTCGCAGCACAAACGCCACGTGACGCCGATGGTAAGCTTACAAGCCATTACCAGCCTTTCACACGGAAACGATACTGTATGTGCTGACACAATGACTATCATGTGGCTCTGATCAGTATGAGCAAGGACATGGATCCCGTCAAAACTCTGCACGCGCTCAGTCTCCTTCATCTGGGTGGGAAGATGGCCATGCATCACCATCGCTAAGTGGAAGTGGCAGCAGTGGATCTCTTTCTGGTCGTCGTATTGACTCGCGTCGCTCCTTGCTTGCGGGAATTGGCAAGCTTGTTGCAGCTGAGGATCTCAGCGGAATGCTTTCGTGAGTTTTACTATGGTGAACACGTCATAAAACGAAGCCTCTAATCCATGTACTCATTGTGCCTATACAGACCTCCTGAGCGCCATCTATCGGAGAGCTACACAAACGCCGCATCCAAGACGCTGCTAGCTGAGAACTTGTGCGTAGATACGTGTGTCTTGGGCTGGTGGGCATGGAGGTTAGTTAGTCTAACGCTTCTTTGTTGCGTCACTCAGTCATGGGACAACATTGGGGTACACGGGCCGACGAAACATGTCGAATTACTGAAGCGAACGACAAGATAGTGGTCAAACAATTGAATTGGTTAAGGAAAGTAACAATGAGACTTCATCAGCACGTACATCCTACTGTACCAGTCTCATGACTACATGGAGTGCATGTCAATCCGTAGCGCTCCGAGGCTGATCAATGCGCCCAAGAACGAGAGTGCGCCTCCCACAAACACTGGCAACGCGTATCCAAGCGACGTCTCCACAAGTGCAGCACCAACCAAGAAATTGAGCAGCTGGCCCACACAATTGGCGGAGTTCACTGCGCCAACATACATGCCAACCTGCGCGGAAGTGCCGAAGGTATGCACGATGATAGGCACGATGAGCGCGAAAACCGTGGCCTGCGTAATGGCAGTCAGGACGACAATCACCACGTCCACGGCAACAACTTTTGTGAACGCCATGACCATCAACAGCGCCTGCGGGACGCACGCAACGGTGATGACCCAGCGTGCACCCAGACGATAAACCATGAACGGTAGCACCCACGAATACACGTATCCGAGCACATTGAAAAGCAAGTCCGCTAGACCGCCAGCAATCTGAACGCCGTCGTTGTAGAGCTCCTGGTCTCTCGTGCAGTGACTTGGACCGCAAACGTCCGCTTCCGTTGAGTTACCTCCGAAGACCTCGATGCCGAAGAACTGACCCTTGTTGCCATTGTAAGCTGTAAAACCAAACTGGATGCAGAAGAATACGAGGCAGAAAATTGTCAGGGTGCGAGGAAGCATCTTCAAGCCGTGAAAGATGCAGGAGAATGCTTCGCCAATCCGCTTCATTGTGTTAGGAGCTTCCTCGCCTGGTACCGATTCCAAGTCCTTAGAGACTGGTATCTCCTCCTTGGCAAACACGCACACAGCACCCACAGAAGCCAACATGGTCACCGAGAGCATGCCGAGGAACCAACGCAGCGTTAGATGGGCTGCACCGAAGATGTAAATGTAGCCAGCTACGCAGATGGATCCCAACGTCGAGCTGGCCTGCCCGATGCTTGCCCCCAAGGTCTGTCGGTCGCCTGCGAAATCCGCGATGATGAGGAAAGCGGGTGTTTGCACCACGTTGACAGTGACATCCATCCACGTGTAAAACAGGATCGTAAGCCAAGCAGTCCATGGACGATTGTCCCCTGAGTCCCCAAGCAGCTCCCCCAACTCTCGTGTGTATCCCATCAACATCCAGCACGCTGCACTTGTTACAGCTCCATAAATCAAGAACGGACGGCGACGGCCCCACTTGCATGTGCTGCGATCGCTGAGGACACCGATTGTCGGTGCCACGAGGATGCCTGATAGCGGACCGATCAGCTGCGTGAGCTGCACAGCAAACGGCGGCAGCATTGTACCGAGGTACGGGCCGAGGGCGGCCCACTGCGCCGACCAAGCCATATTGGTAGCCATTCGCGGCAGGGAAAGAAGCACGAGCATGGCCACCGAGCACCCGGTAGCGTGTTTGCTACCGCCGGAGTCATTGAGGTCGAGGTGCGAGAACGTAGACAATCTTGGAGGATGTTCCGGCAGTCCCAACGCAGTCGATTCTCGGTGCGGCGGCGACTCAGCAGGATTGTACGTCGGAGTAGTCACTTCGATGTGCGCGATCATGACGTCAAGAACTCGGGGCGTAGCTGCGTGTGTTTGGAAAACGGCGGAGCTACCGGTAGCTTGTGCGCGAAGGTTGCAGATTCGCAAATGACAGCTACACGCTTTGCTCTCTGGAATTGACAACGTGGTTGACATATTTAAGCGCAACGAGCAGTTAGTCTCACAAGTACGCCACGGACGCGCGACCATCATATATACTTACAGGCGTGAGCAGATAATGCAGCAGAGTTCGTACGTACTGATGTGCTGTTATCAGATCCATCTCGTGTACAAGCTGCTCCAGTTAAAAATCGGTATTGTCTTTCCTGCTCCATATTGGTTAGTCCAACCAAGCAAAGCTCCGATCGGGCATCGAACGGAGATGTCGCCACCAAACAGTATAGTCAGTCTTCGCTTGATTGTTCATCTCCGCGCGCTTCAAGCTGCCATCGCCGCCATGACGTCACACTTTCTAGCCAACAATCGGCACCTTCTCTAGCCATCGGTAGGCTGCATTCGACAACGCGTCGGTAGGTAGATCTAACGAGAAGTACAAGTTAAGCTCTGCCTGTTGAAACTATAGCACTTAGTTATGCCGTGCCGTTCGACTTGTTCGCTGAGCGTTCTCGTGCTTCCCGCATGGCCTGCCGCATCCTCTCCTTGGTCTGTTCCTTCAGGTTCTGGAAAAACGCCATGTCATCCTGCAGCTCTACCAGCAAGTCATGGTTCATGCCATGAACCTGCGCCTCTCGAAATGATTTCCGTAACCCGTGTAAAATCTCCATCACCTCTTTCAAGTGGTGCGTATCCCGATCCCGTTGCTCCGTCAGCTTGTGCCACTCGTGCAGCTGCATTTTGGTCTTCCCCAGTCGAATGGACTCCATCAACTGATCCGTGACGACCGTTCTACAATTGCCACACAATTGTCCATCGGCCGCCACGTTCTGCGTGTAGGAATTGGCGATCCCACTGAGAATCTCCAAATCTGTCGTCGGATTGGCCGAAGCTTTCCCCAAATTGGGCGGATACTGCATCGGCAACACCGACACGAGATTTGGCTGACCTCCTTCATAGAATCCCTGCAACTCTGCTGCTGCTGCTGAAGTTGAAGTTAAGTTGCTTGTCTCCGTCTGAGTCTGAGTCTGCATGGCCATCGTCGGTAGTTTCCTCTTGTTAGTCATATTGGTGATGATCTGGACTTCATTAACGTTATCTCCGGCATTGCTGGCGTCTTCTTCGTCTTCAGTCTCTTCATCTGCTCGTTTGGATATTTGGGTACTTTGTGCTTTGGAAAGGGTACCGTTATTTTTGCGTAATAATTCAATGTACCCACTTTTGTTGTCGTTCGCATTCGGACCCTTTTTTATGGGTCGAATGCCGCGACGATAGCACTCTGCGCGCAGGTCGTGGGCGCGATGGCGGTCGTACGGCTCGTGCAGACGCCGCGCTGGCTCCTTCCTCACGTCCGAGTTGTTCGACAGCAGCGAGTCGATGTCCCCTCCGTTGCTGTGCACGTCGCCCACGAGCGACCCGTTGCTCCCGTCCATAGTACTTTTTCGGGTAGGTAGTATTCGTAAATAGTAACATGGGAGTAACAATACCTCTGCATAATGACTTACCTCGCCATAATGACTTCATAGTTGAAGTTGAACCTGCATTCCGACGTGAACACCTGCATTCCTGCTTGAAGGCGTGAAACGGCTTACAACGGTGAGGATGAGGAAGGTGTCTGCGCCACGCAGCTCTCTAAAAATGGGGAGGAGGAGGGATGGATAGAAGTCGCTTATAGTACGATCTGCATCATGGCTGGATGCTAAATGAGGCCGCACTTCTTTCGGATCAGATTACTGTCATGTCCGCGGTGTATTTCTGTCGTGTGGCTCACGACGGGGCTGCTTCTTTGTCCGCCGCGAGTCAGTTAGTTCTGCATCACACGAGCCAAGCGGAAGAGCAGAGGAGTGAGAAGCGATGGACCCGACAACAGCCGTGGCACCACCGGATGCGGCAGCGGAAGTTGCTCGACTGAAGAGTGAGGTGCACGCCAAGGAGGAGGCGCTCAATGCACTCAAGGCCAAGACCAAGGCGTTCGTTGACAATATGCGCAGCCAGCTATCGAATGAGACGAAGAAGGTCACGGCCCTCGAGGAGAAGCTGAAGGAAGCGACTGCCGCTGCGGCGGCGGCTGCATCAGCTGCATCTGCAGACAACGGCTTGGTGTCTTTGGCGGAGCAGCAGCACCTGTCAGAGGAAATCGAGAAACTGAAAAAAGAGACCGAAGCGCGAGAGAATGATCTCAAGACGCGCGCCAAGTCTTTCGCTGACGCGGTGACCTCGCAGCTCGAAGCTGAAAGGAAGAAAAGTCGCAACTTCGAGACGCAGCTACAGCAAAAGACTGAAGAGCTCGCTGCTGCTGAAGCCGCAAAAGCCGCTGCAGACCAGGCTAAAGAGATGGATTTCTTGTCTCAACCAGTTGCTGCTGGCTCCCACACTGATGATGAGTTTAACGCTCTGCAGAGTCAGCTGAACTCGGCCAACTTCGACATGGCAGATTTGCGTGAGCGTCTACGCAGCGTGGAAGCTGAGGCTTCGCGATCGGCTCAGCAAGTCACGAGTCTCCAGCACGAACTGGAAGCCTTGCGTGTCTCCGCTGAGCAGCAGCGTAGTCGACTGCAAGAGGAAGTTGACTCGCTGAAAGCTCGCGAGAGCTTTCTTGCAACAGAGCTCAGCTCCCAGCAATCGCAAATCAAGGCTGAGGAGAGCAATCTCGTCGAAGCCGACTTGGAGAAGATTAAGCAGTTAGAATTCCAACTTGAGCAACACAAGATTGAAAACCAGCATCTCCAGAAGCAGCTCTCAGACAAGGACTTCCAGTTGGAGCAGCTGGACAGTGACCGGCGGAGAGCGGATGACAGTGAGTCGAAGGTGCTTCAAGCGCAAGCTGAGATCTCCTCGCTTCAAAATCAACTGCAGTCCAAGTGTGACGAACTGGCGTCGTATTCGTGTGGCAAATGCTCGGAGCTGGAAGAGAAGCTTGCAGAGATTGCTCAACTGTACGAGAAGGTCAATCTCGGGAGAAGTCGCAGCGATAGTTTGATCGCCGAGACGCAGTCTCAGCTGGGCGAGATGCAAACCATCAAACAACAGTACTTGGCCTCTCAGGAGCGCCTAGACGATATGATGAAGCAGAACCTCAAGCTCAACGAGAAGATATCGGAGAAGGAGATCGAAATGACGACGCTGAAGGCGGAGATGAAGACGTGGAGCATGGAAATGGTCGAGCTTCAGGCACAACACAGCACGCTCAAATCTGACAGCACGGAGCACCGGCAGCGCTCCGAGTCGGTCCACGCCGACTACCAGAAAGCGGAAGAGACTCTCAAGGACCTGCAGACACGATGTGCTCAGCTTGAGAAGAAGAATCAAGAACTGACGACGTCCATCGAGGCCATCAACAAGGAAAACACGGACAAGCGCCAGAAGGCGAAGGCGCTCGTGCAGTCGCTGGTCAGTGAGAAGACAAGTCTGCTTGAGTCGAGAAGCGAGCTCCAGAAAGAAGTCAACCGGTTGCGCATGGAGGTCAACCAGCGCAATGTCGACAATGAGCAGCAGGCGAAGCAACTTCGCGAGGAGGGCGACGAGAAGACTTCTCAGAGCGCTGCCACCATCCAAAGTCTCACGGACGAAGTCGCCTCGTTGAAGTACGCGCTCGCTACTGTCCAAGAGTCCGAGAAGGTGCAACAGCGGGCGAAGGAACTCGCTGCGGCCAAACGCGAGATCGAAGACTCGAACAAGAAGAGGCTGGCGGCGAAGGCGGAGACGCAGAAACTCGCGGTGGAGCTGGAAAACGCCCACAAGTGCCTCGACCACATCATGACGCATGTCAACGCGAACTGCACTGAGAACGTCCAGCAGATTGCTCTCGTCCAGGGCCACGTCAAAGAGGCTCTCGAGGTGTTGGAGAAGCGTGCGGGTGTAGGAGCGAATGCCGGCAAGCAGCAGCAGCGCCCGGAGGAAAACGACACGGCTGAAATCGTCCGGAAGGCGGAGGCTCTATCCGGAGTACGGAGCGGGAATGCAGTGCAGAACCCTGGGGCGAAACGGCTGGAAGAGAATGTGTCGCGCGTCAGCGAGCAGGTACGTTGATAAGTCCTGGATAGGGTGCTGTGCCCCACAAACTGACGTGTTGCTGCTGTTGTTATCCCTCAAACAGGTAAGACTGCTTGTCGACATCACCGAACGACTGTGCGACATCGCCGTGGAGCAGAACGATGCCAATCTCAAGGACGTGATCATCAACAAGCTGACGCAGACGTTCACACAATGCTTCTCCGAGAGGCTTCAGACGGTTTACTCGAAGGCTGACGAGGCTGTGAGTCTGTTGGATGCGCACGGACCAACGTCAGAGAGCGGCAACGCAGCCGTTAGACCCATCAGCTAACGACAAGACAGCAAACAACTAGCTATAAGCCAACCCCACCAGTATTTGCATACTTCTATGAACAAATATAAGCCTCTACCTTCCACGAGCCGTAGTTGCGTCAGTTTAGCTCGCCTCATCACTGTCGTTTTGCTCTTCGGAATTCTCTCCATCCACTTCTTCGATAGGAGGAGTGCGTCCACCCGTCGACCCAGTGTCGTCCTTCGAAGAGAAAAGCTGCTCCAGTAAGGCCGGGTTCGAGCAGCATTTCTCTTCCAGCACCTGCATCAAGGCATTGGGCTGCCGAGTCCTCACCAATTTGGCTTCCTCCTGCTCTTTTGTCTCCTCTTGCTCTTCTGTCTCCTCCTGCTCTTTGATCTCGTCTTGCAGCACAGCTAAACGCCTGACAATTCCCTTACTGTGTTCAAGAATCTCCTCGTGGGCTGAGAGCACACTTCGGCGCTCTAACGCTGCAATCAGAACCTCCCCACTCGCGGCTCCATTCGTAGGGGATGGAGGATTTTCCATAACTGTGTATTCCAGCAATCCCACCAGCAGCTCTGCCACGTTCTCCCACACGGACAGAAACTTGGCGCATGTCTGTAGCTTTGTCAACTCTTCACACACCACAAGCGATAGCAACTGAACCACTACCACATGCGGTCGTAGTGCTAACGGATCTTTCATAGTCGATGGTCGCCGGCGACGCCCAGTGGGGCCCGTAGTATCGCTGTGCACGTGCACATCCTTCGGGTTCCGCAACGAGCTCTCGTCATCCATAAAAGGCAATTGCCGCCGGTAGTACAGGAAGGGTGAATTTGTCTCCTCTTCGTCGTCTCCAAAATGCATTGCTCCACCGGAATGCTTGGGGCTAGCATCGTTGAGCAAGTCAAAACCGACAGGAACCAATCCGTATCGAAGAACGTCCAGCCAAGCCATGGGGTTAAATGATTGCTCGGTCCCTGTGTGTTCGCGTAGCATGTGCTTCAATCCTTCAATCGCCACCACAACGAGGTCGTTGGAAATCTCCTGCTTGACCTGGTTCAATAGCAGATGCTTCGATATAACAGCCATCCCGCCCAAGAAGCGCAAGCGTTCATCAACATAGTTGGGCGCATCAGGGCGGAGGGTATCGAACATGAAAAGAAGTAGATCAATTGGCCTCGAGGGTGCCCATGAATCGTGCGGGTCGCGGGGTTTCATGGCGAACATAATCATCTTCGTGTAGCAGTCGCTAATTAGGATTTCGTTCCCGTCTCCATTCCAGATCTTTTCCGTCACAAGCCGCTCAAGAAGTCCGAAGCCGTGCGAGGCTGCGTGAGGCATCCCAACCGACCAGCTGATCAAGTTACAAATCGTCAGCCAGTCCATGCGTGTGTAGCGCAGATTGCTCGGCTGCACCAACGTCACATATCGATTCAATCCGCACATAATTGGCGTCAGGAAAGGACGAATAAGCTCCTCATCACCGCTCATTTCCATCAAAGTACCCAAGAAGTTCACCAGCAGCAGCCCGTTGGCGTCACTATGCGTACGCGTCACCCAAGCAAACAAACCGTTGATTGACTTGTGCAACAAGAAGCACGAGTTCTCGTACGTCAGTCCACTTGGACTATGGTTGGTAAGCAATACTGGCCGCAAAAACTCCAAAATCTGGGTGTAGTGAGCCTCGAGCACAGCAGATATCCCGTCTTCATCATCTGCACCACCATCAAAGAGATATCCACTGAGAGAGATCACTTGGCTCAACAAGTGCTCAAATAAAACACAGCCTCCTTGGCTGAGCACCAGCTTCGTAGACTTTTTCCGGTCTTTTTGCGTCTCCTTTTCATCAGGACCTCGCAGTATCAGCAGTATCTCGTCATGCAGCGCCTCGATAACTTCAGCCAAGGCACGAGAAGGCAAGCTTGCCACGTCTTGCATCAAAAACTCGAGGCGGTAAGGTTGCAGCGTGGTTCGGATCCACTGGTCAGTGCCGAATTCGCCTCGCGGGTCGTGTTCACCGTCAGATGGCTGCTTCTTTGGCGTATTTCCCTCGATCACTAGGTCTTCCGTGTGCGAAGCTAGCTCAGCCGGACTAAGCTGGTACTGCTCAAACCCAGGAGAAAGATGAGATTTTGCCGTAGTGGTAGATCCAGGTGCTGAACCGCCTAGGTTGGAATCAAGAGCTGATAGCAGCCACGCGACACCGCTGAAAAAGCCACCAGCATCTCCACCACTACCGTCCTGGCCTTGCGCGCTAAGCGCAATCTTCCTTTCCAATTCTTCTTTGTTCTGGTACACTAGGTCAATAAACTCAAGGCGCTCGTCGGGCGTCATTAACTCCAGATTCATCTCGTCGCTGGGATACAGAATCCGAGACGGCAAAACGTGGAACTCACGCAAACCATTGACGACGTGGAAAAAGTACTTCCACGAGCGGCTGTGTAGCGACAAGCTGCACGTGCTGACGAGCTTAAGTACAGCCGCAGTCGCGACTGGAGCACTCTGGTTGCCACAATACACCCAGATGCCATTTTCGCGGCCGTTGTATCCCACAGGATAAATGTCTGATGAAAGCAGCGCCGTGTACTTGCAAAGGCGGATAAACAGAGAATTGCAGTGCTCCACCAACGCCAAATGAGATGCCACTGCTGCACACAGCACGAAACCATTGCATGCAAGTTGGAGTGCGCTTTTCTGGGGAACATAGTGCATCTCATAGCTGCTACCGACTGAGAGATCCTCACCCCGTGCAGCATCCTTTGCTTGTGAATCCACGACAAACTGCTGGAATACGCTGCTGAATGCTCGTACGAGACTTTGCTGAATCAACTCGTAGATGTGACGATCATACTGATTGCCTGAAGAAGCATAGAGAGGCACAAGCCCATCAAACCCATCCTGCTGCTCCCACGTTCCGCTTTTGGGCAAACCGGCGGCTCCAATGGAGGGGCTAGAAGCGTTCTTCGTGAGTCGAGCCTGCTTCATCGTTCGCATAGCATCAGGCGCTAGCGGTAACGACGCACCTTGGACGACGCCCATGCTGCGAGGTGTGCTGGATGATCGGAGATGCAACGACGGACGGTGCACAATTAAACGAGAGTTGCGCGGGTCGCTTTCTGCTTGATTGAGCAGGTCCTTCCATCGATCGCTTGTCACTTCGCCGTGCTTGCCACCGTCTTCAAACGTCTTGATCTCGTCCTTCGCAATGGTGCTGTATAACTCCGTCAGAAAGTCCTCAGGCAAATCGAGACCTTTGGAAACCTCCTGGCCATAGTTTTTGTTGTTCTTGATAAAGTCGGCCAGCTTCATCTTCTTGTCTGATCGGATGTTCGGGTTGTGCAGATCTGTGTTTAGCATAATCAGACTGAATGATAGCAAATATGCAACGTCCACCGACGCCATGATGAATCGTTCCCGGCACTGTTCGTATACTTGGAGCGAAAAGGTGTTCAAGATGCGGTCAATTTGTTGTGCCTCTCCAGGTAGACGGAAACTCGCGAGAAACATGCGCAGCGCAGTAACGATGCTCTCTCCTTCAAAATTGAACGATCGCACGAAGTTGGTCAGGACGTCGCGATGGAAGTCCATAGTATCGGCCTCGTGGATTTCAGTTTTCTCAAAGCCCTTGACTTCCTTGCCCATTGCTCCCAAGTACACACCCACCGAATTTTTGTTCAGACCTTGAGGAAGAGATCGCAGGAACGTTGCAAGAGACATGCTGTCGAGCGGGGTAGGCAGAAAAGTGTTTTGCTGCAAGTACCTGATTCCTGCCAGTGGCTTCCGATTGAACTCCTGAATGCCGTGTTGGAAAAACTTCTTGCGCTGTCGTTTTTTGAACAGCACTTCTGCAGAGGCGAACTCTTCAGCATCGGCTGGTAGGGATTGCTCTTCCTGATCTACCAGCAGCGTATCCTCATCAACCTCCTCGTCGCTCGGTCCACTGCTACTGTCACCACTGACTGTGGGCGGCTCTGGGTGCGTACGGAGATGTACGACGTACAGTGCATTGAACATTCCACGAAGAGCAATCTCTCCAATAGCCTGAGCCCACAGGAAGTGCGTTTCTTCGTGCGACTCAAAGCAAGCAACATGAGACTGCTGAGCAACCTGTGAAAGTAGCTCAAATAAATTCTGCGTCAAGTCGCAGCGATTGTCGTCGCAGTCGTAATTCACGTACAAGTCGGGCAGCAGCGTAGCCTCTGCAAGCAAGTCCACCAAGCAGTCGAGAATTTCAAACGAGATGTTGTACAGCCGGCTCTTGGATAGCATCTCTCTGGAGAACTCATCAAGAGCGGAATCGACCATTGTAACGGGTTTGTCGTCTGTCTGATCGTTTACGCTTCCAGTAGAAGGAGTCGCATCATCCCCACGCGGAAAATCTGGGTTGCTTACATCCATATTTGCGAGACACCAGTGCAGCGTGTGGTAGAACACGCCGTTAAAGATCGCCTCTACCTGCATTTTGAGCTCCGAACGGAGCTTTGACCACAATAGTCTGATAAGCTCGAGACATACCACTGGGATCTTGAGCTCCGCACAGGCGCTGCACATCATTTATAAACAAAAATGCAAACATTAGACCAACACAACAAAAAGAATATGAATCATACAAAGCAGTACACACCCTAGACGGCAGTAGCGCAAAATGGCGCTGCACAGATCGTCCTTGATGAAAAGCATCAGCGACGGCACACTCGTAATCAGTTCAGCGTCACAGGCGATCAGTGCACGCTGAAGCAAGCTGAAGGACAGCAATACTTCACGCCGACTTGTCGTGTTTCCAGTCGATGCAGCAGGTGCATCTGGAGCGGGAGGTGGCGAATAGTTCCGCTGGTGCAACTTCTGGCAGAGAAAGCCCACAATCTTCACTGCACACGGCAATCCAAATCCCGGTCTGAGAGGCTCCGATGAAAAAGTAGCAGCCTCAGCAGCAGGAGCCAGGTCCGAATAGACAGCAGGGTTCGAGAAAATGAAGGCTATCGTGTCATGCAGGAAGTTCGTGGCGGTCGGTCGCAATGGCAGCGTAATATGCGGCTGCACAAGCATACAACACAGCTATCAGTATGTACCTCACGCCAGCCAGACCCGATAATGATTAACCAACAAATACAGCACGCACATCATGTCGATTGCCGCGACTGAGAGCGTAAAGCGACTCCACCAGCTGCCACATCGAGTGGTCCGACAGTCTGGCGCCACAGGGAGAGCGCACCACCGCGTGCAGCACATGGACCACCAGCACCAGCACGTTCTGGTCACTCTCGACGCCCGTCTCCTGGAATCTGCAGTGGCTCACAGCGTCCACTACGTCGGACACGGCGTCCGCCGCCGCGTTCTGGTCCTTGACGTCTGTCCACGGCCACGAGTGCAGGAAATTCATCACAGCTTGCAGTGCAGCGCCCGTCACTGTGCTGCTGGCGTGTTCATGGCGGATCACGTCCAGGAACGGCTTCACGACGTTCACAGGCGACAGCTCCGCCATATCTGTCCAAAAGAGGTCGAAAAGTGTTAAAACGAGGTCGTTCGGCGGCTACTAACGCAGTAAAAGACACTGGACACACTCTCGCAACGTAGCAGACGTCCTCGCAGCAGTGAGAAGCTCTGGAAGACCGCCAGGGGGTTCTCCTACGGCCATATCAACGCGAATATTAGAGATTTGTGGACCTTATTGGAGTGGAGTTAACGGACACAGAAGAACGTTTACACACCTGCTTCGAGTGCTGACTGGTCGAGCCGGACAGTAGGTAGCCATGGCGGCGCCGCGCCAGGCTCAGGACGCTCTGTATGTCGCTCAGCAGCACGGAACGCACCGCAGCCATCTCGGTGAGCAGGAAGGGGCCCTCTATTTGAGAAGTGACTGTCGCAACATCACAACATCCATCGTGTGGTCACACCAATATGATGTTCTACACCATGATGGTGTGTAAACCACCCCATAGTGTGGTTCACATAGCAGTCGAAGCTGAGATGGCTACATTGTTTTCCTGACCAACTCAATTGTCAATGCTGATCGTGTTCTCATTTTCCTCTTGCTCGACTCGAAGTCCTACTTAGTAGACTACAGCGATGCAGGTGGTGGCGCTCGTGAGCGGCGGCAAGGACAGCTGCTATGCCATGATGGAGTGTATGCGCTTCGGCCACGAGATCGTGTGTCTGGCGCATCTGCATCCGCCGGCAGAGCTGTCGGCAGACGACGCCGAGATCGACTCGTTCATGTTCCAGAGCGTCGGCCACCAGACCGTGGGGCTCATCGCCGAGAGCATGGAGCTGCCGCTGGTCTCGAAGACAATCACGGGCACCGCAGTGAAGACGGAGATCGACTACCACGAGTCGGCGGCTGGGGACGAGGTCGAGGACCTGTTCCGCCTGCTGCAAAAGGCCCAGCAGCAGTTCCCGGACGTCCAGGGCGTCTGTACCGGCGCAATCTTCTCCAGTTACCAGAGGAACCGAGTGGAGAATGTGTGAGTGCAGTGAGTTGTTAAGTTAGGGGGCGTTGGGACGCTGACGTGGTTGCTGCACAGGTGCTCGCGACTGGGACTGACGTCGCTTGGATACTTGTGGCGTCGCGAGCAGACGGAGTTGCTGCAGGAGATGATCGACTCGGAGATGGAGGCCATCCTGGTGAAGGTGGCGTCCATTGGCTTGCATCCCCAGAGGCATTTGGGAAAGACGATTGCGGAGCTGCAACCACAACTCATGATGCTGGTATGGAACGGAGCTGGGCGAGCGATTTGAACGTTGGGCGTACCGTTTGCTCATTTTTGTTTGTTTGGGGCGTGACGTATTTGTGCTGGTATCTTGTGTAGAAAGAGAAGTATCAGATGAACGTCTGTGGCGAAGGTGGCGAGTACGAGACGTTCACGCTGGATTGCCCGCTCTTCAAGAAGCGCATCGTCATGTACGTCTTGATTATATGGATATAATTTTTGCTGTTCGAAAAGCTAGCGTTGTGACATGCTTTCTTCTCCTTTCAAGTGATGAAAGCCATACGGTGCTTCATTCCGACGACTACATCGCACCAGTAGCGTTTCTGTCAATTGACAAGTGTCATCTGGAGGATAAGGAACCTTCGGACCCCTCGCAACTAGCCTCACGGATCCCAGAACCTTCGCCTTCTCAACCACCAAATAGCGCAACGAACACGGACAAGAAGCCCGCCACCGTGCTTGCGCTGAACCCGCAGTCTGCAAAAGATTTTGTACCTGCCTTTGGTCAGTTCCGCGACCAATTGCATTTTTCGGGCATTATGAGCAGCAAGGCTGGTGATGCATCAATCTCGCTGGAGGAGGAAATGGCTGATATTGTTGCCCAGCTGGAGACCATCCTTGAGAGTCAAAACATGGTGCTGGCCGATATGTGCTTCGTGCATCTGTACGTTCACGATATGGCCACATTCGGTCAGCTCAACGCCGAGTATATCCGATACCTCGGACAAAACCTGCCGCCATCACGTAGCTGCGTCGAAGTGAAGGCACTGGCAGATGTGCCTGCCCGTGTGCTTTTGGACTGTTTCGCGTTGCGCGGCAGTGGTGAACAAAAGTTGCAGTCCCTGCGTGTACGCCGCGACGTCCTGCATGTGAAGAGTATTTCGGCCTGGGCGCCGTGCTGCATTGGCCCATACAGTCAAGCCAATGTGCTCCACAGAGCGCTCATCCTGTTGGCTGGTCAAATCGCTTTGCACCCTCAGACTATGGATCTCGTGCCAGGTGACCACGCCGTCCAGACTACGCAATGTTTTCGCAACGCCTGCCGTGTGTTGGAAGCGCTTCAGTCGAATCTCCGTCACGTGTGCTCCGGTGTCATCTACACCACCGGTAACCCTGACGACCGCGAAGCTCGGGAGCGTCTGCTAGCTGACTGCCGTCGCAACCTCATTACGAACGCCGAGTTGGACGATGAGTTCGAGTCTTTGGACGACAGTGATGAGAGCGATGAAGAAGTTGACAAGGACGAAGCGCGCTTGCAGTTCGTGAAGCAGGCTCCGCTGCTGGTCGTACAGGTGTCACATTTGCCGCGCGATGCTCTAGTGGAGGTGGAGCTCCAGGCACTCACGCACATCGCGCTGAAATACCTGGTCCCACGCAGCTTGACGTGCACACGCCATTCAAACAACCTGCGCTTCGACTGGCAAAGCAGTATGGTTCCGCGAGCTCTTTGCCAGATCGTGTGTACCGCTACAGTTGAAGACGATGAAGAACATTCAGACACACGGGCGTTGGCTAAGGCTGCTGCAGAAGGAATCTGGGCATGCGTGCTGGATAGCCTAGTGCAAGCGCTGATGCCTTGGGACCGCGTGATTCATGTGCGCACCTTCTACGTGGCAACAGCTTTCTCAAGCGAGGAGGAGCTGGCCAAGACGTATCACGAGACTGTTACAGCACGAGGAAAAGTAAACAGCATGCCCGGCATGACGTTCGTACCTGTGGACGCCATCCAGAGCGCTGCAGTAATTGCGCTGCAGGTGACGGCGCAGGACCTCGATAAGCTGGAGACCGAGCTCTGGCTGCACAAGCAGATCTAGACATTTAGACCACAGTTGCATCGATTCGGCAGACTTGTAAACAACGAGTTGATGCGAAAAAGAATACTCACCAAGGTATAATGCCACTCCTTACTTGCTTTTGTTAGATCATTGATATCTTGGTAGCCTGTAGTCAGCCAGAATGGTGCTGTAGTCGCTGGCATGCTTGCTTTTTGTCGTCTAATGCCGCCGTTTGTGGCGCTGGTCGCCGGGGCCTCGGTTACCGCCAGAGCTTTCATCCCGATCCTTGCGCTTACGAGAATCACGGTCTCGGGATCGCGAGAGCCCGCCTCGGTCTCCTCGGTTGCGTCCTCCCCGCTCTTTCTCCTGGTCTCCTGCTCCGCCTCCTCCGCGTTCTCGAGGGCGACGATCGCGATCACGGTCACGGCCACTATCACGGCCACTACCACGGCCACTATCACGATCACGGCCACTGCCACGATCTCGCTCACGGCCACTATCACGATCTCGCTCACGGCCACTATCACGATCACGGCCACTGCCACGATCTCGCTCACGGCCCCGTTCACGATCGCGGCCGCGTTCCCGGTCTCTATCGCGACCTCGGTCTTTCTCACTAGCATCTTTGCCCCCAGCCCTGTCTCGACGTCCACTACCTCGCGAGTCATCTCGGCGAGGGCGATCGTGGGATCTTGATCGATCTCGACTTGCTTCTCTTGATATGCCACCTCGTCTATCATCGCGGTCGCCCCGACCACCACCACGACCTCTGCCGCCACCGGGTCCGCCCATCCAAGGAGGTCCTCTCCCTGGTCCAGAGTTCCATGGCGCACCCATCGGAGGACCATTCCAGTTCTGCTGACCCATGAAGCCTGGTGGGGGGCCCATGCCAGGGTGCCAGCCCCGCGGAGGTGGCCCTCCCATAAAGCCACCTCGAGGCGGTGCGCCGCCCATCGGAGGCATCCCTCCATTTCCACCGGCGCCCCATTCTCCAGACCGACCACCTGCGTTCTGCTCGTCTCCACCCTCTGATTTCATCTGCCCGGGGAATCCACGTGGGGGCATTCCACCCCCTCCGCGTCCTTGCATCTTAGCGTCACGGTCTCGTATCGCTTGCTGCTGGTTAGCAGCGTTCACTGCCTGTCGCGAAGCTTGTTCCCTCGACTTCTCCACCGCCAACTCCCGTCTCAATCTCAGCTGCCGTGCAGCATACTCTCTCCAACTGTGCTCGTCGAAGCCGTAGTTGAAGTAATCCGAGATATCCACACCCGGTTTGCGCCACGGTCTGTCCTCCAATAGGTCAATATCCACGTCAAACGCCGTGCGTCGTCCTCCAAACAAGGCCATGTCATCCACACCATCAGCCGCCGATCCGCCCAACTCTCCAGCCTGAGAGCCCGCCATCGCTGCAGCTCCTGGAGCTCCAGACCCGCCATGTTGCGGGCCTCCAAAGCTGCCTCGGACGTAGCGATTGCCGCCCCCTGTGAAGCGCAGCGTCGGTTTGCTGCCTGCGTGGTTCGTGCTCAGCACAATGGCCACGTCTTCGTCGTCCTCGTCGTCGTCTGAATCTGCTGCCGGATCATCGCTGGGCTTGGGAGCAGCTGCTCCTTTACTAGCAGCAGCAGCAGCGGAGGCTGCAGCCGCCTCCGCCTGGGACGTAGCGGACGCGTTGAGCTTGATGGAGACGCCGCCGTAGAGCTCCTCGTCCTCGTCTTCCTCCTCCTCCTCCTTGGGCTTCTCAGCCTTCACTTCAGCTCCCTCGCTGGATTCCCACGTGGCTCTGGACTCTTCAGTCTTGGCCTCTTCCTTGACGCTGGCGTCGCCCGTGCGCGTCGTCACGAGCACATCCTCGCCGAACTCCTCGTCCTCCATATTGCTGCTGTGGATACAGTATTGTTACCCCGCTGGTACGTTACGTTTAAAGTACGAACCCGTATCGGGCCGGGTTTCAAACCCATATTCGTACTTAAATGGGATCTTAAAGTATGTGATTTCTAACTGGTGATTGGCTCGCGGGTTCTTTCACTTGGTGTTTGTATACTGGCGCCTCCGCGGCCAATAGTTTCGCGGCCCACACGCCGCCCCAAGCCTCGGCAACTCACCCAGTTCTTCTTGTCTCGTTCGACTTTTGCAGGTAAGCGAGGCGATGTATGGAGCGGCGCCTTGTGGAGGGAGAGCAATGAGGCAGCGACGAACAGTGGGGACACATGGATGCACAGATACACCAATCAAAACTGGGACGGAGACGCTCGCAACAACGAGCTGCAAAGTGTAGCAATTGACAGAGATACAGGCCAACGACTGCAGAATCATTAGGGGACATAGGACGCTCCGCCCCAAGAAGATTATTGTGTTATCAGCGTTGACCCCACTGCTGCCGTGTCCGCTAAATCCCCCCCTTCACGTTGCAGGCCTCGGATCGCTCTGATGATGCCGGAAAATGCCGTTTCTAACGAGGTTTTGGTTGTTGGTGCTGCTTCAGCTTAGTCAAAGATGCCGCACTCCTTCGGTTACCGCGCTCGCACGCGCGACATGTTCGCCCGTCCGTTCCGTCAGAGCGGCATGATCAAGATGTCGACGTACCTGCGCACGTTCAAGGTGGGCGACTACGTGGACATCAAGGCCAACGGTGCCGTGCAGAAGGGCATGCCCCACAAGTTCTACCACGGCCGCACCGGCCGCGTGTACAACGTGACCAAGCGTGCCGTCGGCGTGCGTGTGAACAAGGTGGTGGGCAACCGCATCATCCACAAGCACATCAACGTGCGCATTGAGCACGTGCACCAGTCCAAGTGCCGCCTGGGCTTCCTCACGCGCGTCAAGGAGAACGAGCTGAAGAAGAAAGAGGCCCGTGCCACTGGCGTCCGCGCCCAGATCAAGCGCACCCCCGTGCAGCCCAAGGCCGCCTACACCCTGAAGGCCCACGGCACCAAGCCCATCACCATGGCGGCGCAGCCGTTCGTGGACCTCATGTAAGTGGCTTTGGTGTACTCCACCCTTGCTTCAACGCACTGTTGGGACACTTGCGCTCGGCTTGTGGCGAGGCTGACAGTCGCTCCCGGGCACGTCGTAGTAACCCCAACGAGCTGGGCTAAATGAAAGAACGAGTCGAATCCACGGTGTCCTCAGCTCTTTTCAATTGTCCTCCATCTCACGTCAGCCTGGCTTTAGAAATAGAAATGCTACCAGCACTCGCCCTCGTCATATTCCACACTTTGACACCAAACAGCAACACTATCAGAGCACGACCTATCCAATATCATATCGCACTTATGCGACTCGCTTCGGTGTTGCACTTCATCGCGAGTCCAAAGCCATTTCCACATTTCGTGACTCTTCGTCACCCTCAACTATGAACGCCCCAATGGACGACGCGGCCATGGAGCAGTACGCTGATGTACGTTGCCCCGTTGTTGGTGCATAATAAAGAGCTATAAATTCTGCGCTGAATGGCCCTTGAACCCCCTCTCACCGCCTCGCGACTGTGTTGTGCAGTGGCTGGACAATTTGGAGAAGACCGACCCGGAAGGCTACAAACAGTTCATCGCCACGATGCAGAACCAACTGCAGGCCGCAGGATTGGGACCGGAGGCTGCTGCTAGTGTACAACAAGGCGACGCAGATGCAGCACTGTTCGACATGCTCAAGAGCTCTGCCGGTGAACGAGGAGGAGCTGCAGACACGAACTCGCCAGGTTTGAAGTCATAGCAGTCGAGCGAGATTTTTCTGCCAAGAAATTCACCAGATGCTTTGTGGTGACTTTTGCAATGGATGATGTCTAGATTTTAAGCCGCAGTTTCCAGGCGACAAGGTTATGGGGGAGGACGGCTTGAAAGCCACGCCGGAAGGGGTACGATATGAATTCGCATCAGATTGGAGTGTCAGAGGGTTTGCATTGGTACAGTAGATAAAAAGCTAAGCTTTGATGTCTGTTTGCTGGCAGATGCACATTGATGTGAAACCTGGTTTCGTGATGAAGACAAACGACGCCAAGAACAAGAAAAAGGTGCGAAGGCTGTTCCGTTCCCTTGTTCAAATTGAGATATGGAACCCAAGGATCTCGGAATTGCCAAACTAAGATGATCGTTGTTGACATGTGGTGTAACAGGTTTTCGTGAATGTAGTCTTTGCTGACGAAATCCAGGCGTTTTCGGAGAAGAAGAAACTGGACGACGAGGGCAAGGAGCAAGAGGTAAAAGATTTCTCTCAGCTGCCACTGGAACATTTCTTAGTTAACTGACACAATCTACTCTGTATACTCAGGGAATTCACGTGCCACTGAGTCTAGGTGCGCCACATGAGGTCAAGGATAAGAAGGGAGTGAGTTCGCTGGCTTTTGACGTAGCGGTGAACACGAAAGTCGTAGAAGACTGCCAAGCAGACAAAACAGGCGCCTTCCGCAACTTTGTGTGTGAACTGGCGATCGAATACATCGATCAGAAAGTATGAGTGCGATCCTATCGGTTGGAACTGACCAGCAAACCTAACTGACATTTTTGGTTGATGCAGTACAAAATCAAGCTCGACGATCGCTACAAACTGCCACGGCTGACATACCGTGGTGAGCTACCCCCGCCAAAGCACTATATTCGCAAGACACAGGCACCAATCATCCAAGAAGTTGCCGCGGGTAATTCAGCAGCTTCGAAGAAGACTCGTCCTTCAAAATCTACAACACAGAAGGAAACAAGTGCCTCACACGTCCCGAAGACAGCTACAGCACGCTATGAAATATTCGAGGAGCGCAACGATGACCGCACAATTTGTTCAAGACTCTCTTCTGTTATGAAGGACAGTCCACCATTATCACCCGAGGTACTTAAGCAAGCGGGGGATCAGTTGATCGTCTCCGTTCAATTTGAAAACAAGGTGCGGGCGGCTAGTGAGATCGAGCTGGAGTTGCAAGTCGAGCTATTGAGTGTTAAAGCTGCCACACATCACGACTTGGGTAAGTGCAACCCTCAAGATTCCTTCAGCACTGTGAGGACTAACAACGCTAATTCGGTGTTATTTTTTCCCAGAAATTTTTCTTCCGTACCCTGTAGAAGTGAACTCGCCAAAGGTTCGCTTAGATCAGGCCCGCAACATAATGGAGATAACATTATTGGTTGACAAGTCCTGGGATACTCTTGGAGCTGACTGCGGTTCAACCCCGTGGCTTCTCGCGCGAGCGTTAGCCGAAGAAAACGAGCCACAGGCTTCAGGAAATAAAGGTGGACCAACAACGACTGCTGATGCTGTCATCGAGAAGCCTAAGTCACTGGTGGAGATGTTCCATCTTGTCAATGCCGCTCCGTCGAATGACGGTAATGGATCCGCACCAAAGGCTGCTCGACGATGGGACCCTGTAATGGAAGACGAAGAGCTACCTGAAGATCGATTCCATCGCAAGGATATGATGTCCATGCATATCTTGGAGCAGAGGCGAATTGAACGCGAGCAAAAGGCGAAGGAGGCGGAAGCCAAACGGATGCAGCGGCGTGCTGAGGTAGAAGAAATGCAGAAGAAGGCAAAAGAGGCCGGCAAGACGTGGCGCGAGATGTACCCGAACGAGCCGGAAACAACGTACATCGACATGGAAGACATCGTGCGACAGGAGAAAGAGAGACTTGACCGGCATCAACAACAGCAAAAAGAAGAGGAGGATCCAGCCAAAGAGTGCATGCCTACGGAGGACGCAAAGCGGGTGGCTGCCAAATGGTCCGAGAACAACAAGCACGGCAACCTCGACTTGCAATCTGCCTTGGCATTTGATCTGCTCTAACACAAATTTAGACCACGTTGTCAACTTCTTTTTCCACTGGTTTCGATCTAGTCCTCAGCGTAGTTGCGAGCACCAAAGATGGTCGAACCCACACGAACGTGCGTGCTTCCGCAAGAAATCTAACCCGCAACAACAAAAGAAGAATCAGCACTTCATAACCCACAAACCATAACACCAACTTCCAAACCAGCACTAAACAACACCCACCGCGAGCTCGAAGTCTCCAGACATGCCCATGCTGAGGGCCAGATCCGTCTCAGCCTTCCCGATCGCCTCGGCCACAAGCTTACGGCAGGCCACTAAGCGGTCGAAGCACTCGGACGTGGTGTCTCCGTAGCGACCAATGGTCATGAGCCCTGTGAGGTTCAGGTGCTCACAGGACGTCACGATGTGGCGGGCCAGCTCAACTGAACCGTCGGCATCGATGCCCGACTTCTGCTCCTCCCCACTGGTGTTCACCTGCACCATCACGTTGAGCTTCTCGGTGCGGAACTCGCCCGACGCCCTGTTGAGTGCATTGGCGATCTTGACCGAGTCCACCGTCTCCACCACAAAAAGGTTGGGCACGTCACGCACGAGTGGCTTGGCCTTGTTGGACTGCACATGGCCAATGTAGTGCCATTTGATGTCGGCCGGCAGCAGCGGCGTCTTCTGCACCAGTTCCTGGATCTGTATCACAAATTACCATAAATAGATGTATAAGTGCCATAAATAGATCATAAAATGCCGAAATATGGTATACCTACGTAGTTCTCGCCGAAGTGGCGCTGGTCGGCTTCGTAGGCCTCCTGCAGATCCTCCAGAGGCTTGGTCTTGCTCACAGCCACCAGCGTACACTGCTGCTTCCATGCGCTCTTGGCTACAGCCTCCGCCACCTTGGCACGCACCGCCAGCAAGTTCTTCGCCACTGCCATCTTCTAGAAAAATACACGCTGCCACAAAGTGGCTTAAAATACAAAACCTAAGATAAAGCATACACGTAAAGTGGACTCAGTTATGACAACTGTACCGTGTCGCCGGATGCCTCAAAGTGAGGCCCTCACCTCAGCCGGGTATGAGTATCGGGTCCACGATGGTTCGTTTCTCCAATACACCACATCTTATCGTATATCGGTGGAGAATGATATAAAAGTACAACCACCTCGCGCTCCGCCACTCGCTTTGTGATTGTGTGATGTTTGCCTTCATTACATTTAAGTTGTTATTCTTTCACTCAAGCGTGACGTACATGTTAGTCTTTCGAAGCGATCTGCCAGCACCTTCAGGGAAGGGTGAGGGTCCCTGCTGAGAACGATGATCTGCGCACGTGATGATGCTGACAATGTTTATTGATGTCTCTCCTCGTAGTCTTTGAGTTGCCGTCTACAATAAGTTTAGAGATTGAAGTAGATTGCGATCGGTCTCCTACATAAGCTTATCCAAATATCTTATTCTGGCTGCTCCACTATTTGCTAGTCGTCTTTTGCTTAATTAACAGCCAAGTTTCTGTTTGGTATCTACCTGAAGTATTTCTAGGTGGCGATCAAGTATAAAAAGCTTCGAGCCACCACACCGATACACAGAGTGATTAAACGTTATGAGTGTATTTGCATATAAGTATGTGTTACGTGGACTTGCACTCGCAAGTGAATTAACGATGCGAGCTGCTATTAATATCGCTTCATTCTCGACCGTACCTAAAAATCTAGTGATCTGTCTTCAGATCGAGAGAGCGAGTCGCTAGCCTCATCGCTCATCGAGAATGAGCTTTGCCAATCGACAGAGGAAGCACTACCATCGCTCGAGACGTCTTGCGAGCCTGACATCGACTCAGCAAGCCAGTTATCCACGGACGCATCTGTGGAATCTGAGCCAGAGACCAACGCTTTGTCCATGCTGTCCGCCGATGCACTCAATGCGTCCGAAGTCGAGCTTTCAAAAGATCCGAGTTGCGAGTCGCCAATCCAGTTTTCGAGTGGATTGGCCAGAGCCTCCTCGAAGGAGGAGGCGAACGTGCTGTCATCTGAGCCGACTGCTGATTCTTCCACCTGTAGCGAACCAGTAGTTGAGTTGCCTGAAGTGTCACCTGACGAGATGAGCGGGCTGTCATCAGCCGATGAATCAGACGTAGAGCCATCCAGCCACGACGATCCACTCGCTACAGCGCCGGGCTCGACACTGCCTGATCCGCCAATGATCGATACACCTTCATTGTTTGCGCCAGCTGAAGCCTCTGCAGTTGTGGCCTCACTTGTAGACTGCGAGCCCTTTAATGTCGCGATCGCAATGACTCCGAAGACCACTCCACACACTATGAGCAACGCAATCGCCCCGCGAGTACTCCACGGTCGCGGCGTCGGGACTGGAACTGACCGTAGCACTGGATATCGCGTCAGCGCTCCGCCTCCCATTTCCTCTAGGCGATCAAAGCCACTGTCATTTGGATGGTACAACAGGTTGTTGCTTTCAGTCATCATCTTTACGGACTTGAGGATGCGCCTTCAAAAGCCACCAGGTATTTGTTGTGCGTGAGAGTGAGCTACTGCAGTCGAGTGGAGAAATGGCCAACGTCCTCATTCACCCTAGATCCAAATCAAGATCAATCCGTTTGAAACGAATGAGCTGCGATTGCTCTAGCAATCTCCATCCCATACAGGCTCAAAAATAGTTAACGCTGGACCCTTTCGAAACCACGTGAGATCATACTGACAATCACTCCTGCTTCAACTTGCCTTTACGTCCACCACATCACATCTCACAAACTACACATACTAGCTTGTACCATTAGTCACTATTCTGTGCCTTATCTCTTATTGGCCGTGACCACAAACTCGTGTGTGTCAACACGCCTCGAGGCAATGCTGAGTGCATTGCTCGCTCGACGCGGTGGCTTGGTATGCCGCCCACACGCAACCCCAGGCGGTAAATATTGTATCGCCCGATGCACCAGCGTCTCGTCATCCCCCCCAGCCGGTCGACCCGCTCGAATCGACCTGCGCTCGGCATTCATTTGGGTACAGAAAGTCGCCCCAAGTCTGCAGACCTTCCTGAATTTGGAAAAGCACTTAATGATCCCTCTCAAGTTCATGGTACCCTACGGAGACCCTAACTGGCCGCAGGAGACCTGGGGTTATCCACTAGGAATGCATTGCAAGAACCTGCGCGTTCTTAAGAGCCAGGGAAAGGGACTGCCGTTCTTTGCGGTCGATGACCTGGAGACCCTCGACTTTCCGTGGGATATACGGCAACGCAAGTGGGAAGTGCTGGTGCTGCCGTCGCTGCAGAAATTCCACGAGATCAATGGCCACAGTGACATTCCCAAAGACTTTGTGGTTCCCACGGGGGATCACGAGTGGCCGGAACTCCTGTGGGGGTTCCGACTGGGACAGACGACAATGAGCATGAGATATGCCGACACTTACAAAGCCCAACGAGAGTCTTCTATGGAGGAATTGGACAAGATTGACTTCTCGACGCAGAACTGGAAGGACCGCATGTGGGACACGAAGATTTTCCCGGCTTTGGCGACGTTTAGTCGCGAATTTGGACACTGCAACGTGAATTTTAACTTTGTCGTGCCGGACAGTGACGAATGGCCACAGGGGACAAAGGGAATGCGACTGGGGGCGACTGTCGCCAACATGCGCTGCAGAGGCAATTACGACGATATGGTGGATCGAGACAAGGACAAATTAAAGGCGATCGACTTCGTGTGGAGCCCAGAAGACGAACGTTGGACCGATAGAATCATGCCGGCGCTAGAAACGTACTGCGAAGTATACAAGTCGGGATGGGTGCCGGTTGAGTTCACTGTACCCGATTCAGAACGCTGGCCTGAACAAACCCGCGGATTGAGACTAGGCAACATCTTTATGAAGATCCGACACACGGGAGCATACTCCTCGTATGTGAAAAGAGACAGAGATCGTCTGGATGCGATCGGAGTCAATTTTACGGCGCTCTACGACCAAGTACGGGGATGAGAACTTTATTTTGATGACGATGTCACTCCCTGCAAGAGAGGAAGGGCTTCAAACAGGACTTCCCGGTATCTCAATTGCATGCACTTACTTTAGACAACTTGATAGCAGCGTTCTTCTGTGTTTCTTGTTTTACGATGCTGTAGGCACCGTGCCAACAACAGCAACTCCATCAGATTTGTACAGTACAAGGCACTTGAAATTACACTACGTACAATCGTGAGAAATTATTGAGTCCATCTCAATAATTATCTCATGATTGTAATTTACCACTCCGTGGCCGTAAACCCTTTGGACAATGGCTGGCCATCAACGGAAATTTATACTTCGAAGTACAGTACATGTGTTGGTACTCTTCACTGCAGCTTTTGAACTCAAGATTCAAGTTGCACTCATGAACACTCCTGCTTGGTTACTTTTGAACGCTCGTCGGTTGCATCACACAACTGTAAATCTGACTGGGAACATGAAATCTGTTTCGGCCATTTTCGGTGACGCAACCATTGCTACCGCAGCAGTACTGGCAGTGAGCTTCGGACTGACACTACTACTGCACGATGCGAAGAAACATCAGATGAAAGAGCGCAAATTGCCACCCATGCCCAGAAGCACGCTGCCAATTCTTAAGAACATTCTGGACGCCGGCGGGAATGTTGAGCGCTTCCACGACTGGCTCCACGAACAATCTACCGAGTTCGGTAATCGACCATGGAAGTTTGAGGTCCCTGGATGCCCGGCCACCGTTGTGCTCTCGTCGCCAGAAACGTTTGAAGATGTGCTTAAGACACAGGCCATCGTGTTCCTACGCGGCCCCACGGGGCAGTACATTAGCAAAGATATATTCGGCAACGGGATGGTCGTTGCAGATGGCGACCCGTGGCTCTACCACCGGAAGACAGCCAGCCACCTCTTCTCCATGCAGATGATGAAAGATGTCATGGAAGCTACGGTGCGCGAGAAATTAGCCGTGTTCTTAGATATACTCAACTTGTACGCCACACGCAGCAAGATCTGCAGTATTAAGGAGGGGTTCAGTCACTTTACCATGGACACCATCGCCAAGATTGGATTCGGACTCGAGCTTGACACTCTAAAGAACAGCCCTGACCAAAAGGAAGACCACAAGTTCTTGCAAGCATTTGATAAAGCGTCGGTGGCCTTTGGGGTTCGCTTTCAGTCACCACTGTGGCTTTGGGAACTCAAAAAATGCCTGAACGTAGGTTGGGAGAAGATTTTCATGGACAACACCAAGATCATTCATAAGTTTATCAGTGATGTGATCATCAGTCAATGCAGAAGAAGGCAGAGCTCGCTGCCAATGGCAAGAGCATGGATGTCAAAGATCTGGTCATGGAGAGTAAACTCAGGGAAACGGAAGGCATGCACATCGAAGACGATGACGCGAACATCATGCGCGACATGGTGGTAAATTTTATCTTCGCCGGCAAAGACTCGACAGCTCACAGCATGGGCTGGTTCATCGTCAACATGAACCGCCACCCGGAGGTTTTGCGCAAGATCCGCGACGAGATGAAAGAGAAGGTACCGGGGCTACTCAATGGTGAGCTGAAGGTACCGACGCATGAGCAGATTCGTGACCTCGTGTATCTGGAGGCTGTGGTGCGTGAAAACATTCGACTGCATCCGTCCACGGGCTTTATCGTTCGGGAAGCCATGGAGGATACGACACTTTGCGATGGGACATTCATTGAGAAGGGTCAAACCATGATGATGTCGTCGTACTGCAACGCGCGCAGCAAGAGAACTTGGGGTGATGACGCGCTCGAGTTCAAGCCGGAGCGCATGATCGATCCAAGCACAGGGAAGCTTCGCGTATTGTCTCCCTTTGTTTTCAGCAGCTTCGGTTCTGGCCAACACGTCTGCATCGGTCAGAGATTTGCGCTGATGGAGATCAAACTAGCCATGGCCACGCTTCTGAGCAAATTCGATATCGCGACAGTCGAGGACCCGTGGAAACTGACCTACGAGTTTTCACTCACCATCCCAGTTAAGGGCCCGTTAAACGTGAAGGTTACGCCTCTGGTTATCTAGATTGGATGTTTTCTCATCAGCAAGTGATGTGCTTAACATTGAAGAGAAGAAGCAGGACACTAGTTCTACATGTATATTTTGGCGACTGTCACTCCTATTGCTGTTGTCGCCTCCACACCAATCGAGATCATTTTGACGTCGCTAACAGGATGCTCGGTTGAAATAAAGTGGGCAACTTGAAACAGGTACCGGTAACAATAAAGTGGATACAGTAAGCTTAGTAGAGGCCTTTCGTTTATGGAATACATTTTCGTTGGAATAATAATTTTCCTTATTCCTACGAAAAAATAAAATTCGCAATATAAATTACTGATAAATTACCGCTACATCCCAAAATCATAATACCCCCCTTACATGTATCCCTTTCTTGAATATGGCAATTCTGGATTAACATGTAAGTTTGTCTAGCCATATTATCCTTTATTCCAAGAATAACGTAAAAAACCACAGCCTCAGGTAGTACGAGGTATCCATTCTTCCATAAGTGACTGATATACCAACGACAAACGCAACAATAATACAGATAACGCCAAATTTATAGATTAGGCCGTCTGCACTTCCGGATCGGTCTCGCTAGCTACAGTAGCTACATACTGTTTGCACTCACTCACTTCTGTAAAATCTTACTACTTCCGGCGCTGATGTCTTAGTCATCGATGTCATACTGATTGGATGTCGATGCCGGCAGCGCCATGCGTTCGGCAGCCTGCCATTCGGCCAAGCGGTTTTCGCGCATCTGCTGCGCGTTGAAACCGGGGTTTGAATTTGAGCGCTGGTTCATACTCATCTTGGCGTACTCATTCTGTAGCGACCGCAGCAACGCTTCCTGCTCGCCGATAGAGTGCTCCATCTCGTGAAAGCCTGTCGTGGCTTGCAAAGCAGCCGTGGCGGCCACCGCAGCTTCTGCTGAAGAATACGTGGAGCTAGACATAGACAGCGAGCTGTACGCCGACGAGATAGAAGAGGATCCCACGGAGCCATTCATCGTTGGTTGGCTGCTCCTCCGTGTAATAGGTGGGCGTTGGATGCTACGCGTGGATTGCTCGTAGTGGTGCATCTGCTGCTGTTGGTCCATGACAAAACGCTGTACCGGTGACTGCTGGTGGGTCCTACTGAGGTATTTGCGCCTCTCATTTTCCAAATAGCGCTGCTTGAGGCGCTGCAAGCGCTGCGCTTCTGAAATGGCGGCATGCATTGCTCCAGGACCATCGCCGAGCATCGCGAATTCCACGACAGACTCATCGTCATCGTCAACCTCGTCGTCATCGTCGACAGTCGGAACAGTGGTGGACGGACCAGAAGGGGCCATCGTTCCACCAAGCAGGAAGTCGTCCATACGCTGGCCTCTGCGGTCAAGACGGCCTGAGTACAAGCAACGCAGGCAGAAGCGCCCCGGGATCACAGCGCCCGGATGTTCTGCACTGCGGCACTCGTGGTGAGGAAGACACAACGTATACGTCATGAGACAGCGACCACAAGCAGCTTCACCGCACGCACGGCACTGAGTCAGGTGGCGCTTCAGGCGACCGAAGCGCTTACCGCACGCTGTGCACTGCAGACAGTGGAGACCGTGAGCCTTCAGCGCGTTCCGTCGGGCGAAAAACTGCTCCTTTGGTAGCACAAGACCGTGGCGCATAATGTACTTGACGTCAGCGCTGTGCTCCACCTCGACAAGAGTAGGCGCCAAGCGTGTCAAGAACGACCGCGTCATAATTTCTGGTGCGCTTCCGCATGGGTCTAGGTAGCCACGTGCGATGACCTGAACGTTGTTGGCACGCTTGTCGTGGCGGTACATGGTGGTGCAGCTCATCTGAGCACGCACCAGGTCGAACTCGCGGCGATTCATGGCGTCGACATGCTCTGGACCTAGTGATTGCTGCACCTTGACAAGCAACGGCTCACCCTTGGGACCGACCACACGTTGTGAGTATTCCACGAAGGCAAAGTCGCGAGGCGATATGAACTTGTCGGCTGGGCTCAAGTGAGCCAACCACTTGATACCAAAGAAGTGGAACGGGTCCACTGGTGTCTGTGTTTCGAAGCTGCGCAGCACCGCTGCATCCAGGAAGAGTTCGCGGTACAAGTCCGTCATGACGGCGCGCTCGTCCAGCGTAGCGTCACAGTAGAGTCCATATTTGACGTCCTCTAGTGTCATGTCATGGATCTGGCCGCTCACCACGTAGTGCCGTAAGCCGCCGTTGGTGGCATCCGTCGCGTCCTTGCCGCGCTTCTTGCGGTACAGCGTCACATGCGGGCGCTTGTAGTGCACCTTCCACTGTTCACGGTGCTCTCCGACGAGGTCGTTGTTGTTGCTGTCCTCCCAGGCGAACATGCTGGTGAGCTCAAGCGTGTCGGCTATGAGTTGCTCGCATGTTTCGCGAAGATCTTCCACCTGTTCATCCGTGACATGCACAGCTGGCAAGTACTCGTCCGCGAGCGGGAAGCGTCTCCGCGGGTTCAAGAACTGCATCTCAATGGAGAGCGCATCGCCGCCTGCACTGCGGAATCCGTAGCCGTTGGTGGTGCCTGCAACACTCACGGGTCCTGCAACGGTGGAGGCGCTGTCCGAGCTGTTGGAGCGTCTTCCAGACGTGTGGCCGCTACTCATGCTTGGCCAGGAAGCAGTTTGGCTTCCCCGGGTGATCCGACAATGCAGAAAAGGCTCCGGCACGAACACGCGGTGCTGACCGACCGAGGGTGATGACAGGCGGGCGCGAGGGTTTGACGCCTTGCTTGCTTGACGATCACTTCAGTGATACACGAGCATGGGCAGGCCGGCCGCGAACCGGATGTAGCGAGCAGAATGCGGACGCGCAAGTGAACTCTTGGATAGATTTTCACCAGGTTTTTAGTTCCCATTCCGATTCGGCGACGGTCTCCGCTAGTTTTTGCCATGTTTTCCCAGTATACTAATTTCAAGTAATGAAGAGTCAGCTGCTCTACTCGAGTTTGTATGCCAGTCACATTTTCGACTATCTTAACACAATCTCCGTAAAAAGTTCGTGGATAACGCTACATGTACAAAGTTGTAACTTACTTATAACTGCATGAGCTCACCGACATAGCAAATCTACCACGAGCGAATCATGGAGGGAATTCATGGGGTGCCGCCACGCGAACAAGATGATAATACTGTACATGTAAGCGCCAGAATCCTGCATAATAATGCATGAACATGTATACAGGAGTCCGACGGAGGTGATCAATTGATAATGTGGGTTACAAACCGGCCTCTGTTCGACACGGCAGTCATTTATCCCCAGAGAAGATCCGCTGCACCGGCTTGCACTTGGCCACGACATTATCGTCGGCACCCAACGGTGCTGCCGTGCGTGGACAAGTCGCCAAGCTGATCCCGGCCGCCGCGCTCAACAAATTGTTGAGCGACAGCATCGGAGATGGGCCGGTAAGACAAGCCGTCAGTTTACAACGGGCGCTCCATGGCAGGGCGCCTGGTTGAAGTGAAGTCTCCAAGGCTTTGATGCCTGCCTCGGCCCCCATACTGTACATGTATTAATACATTGTTCGCTCAGTTTAGGACAACGGAGACGGCGTCTTGGCACGCCGGCCAGCTTCTCGTTCCGCGGCGGAGGAGCTTTTGGAGTGGGGATGTAGACGTCTTCTGTGTTATCCGGTGCAGGATGTTGCTCAGCAAGCCGTGCTACCGACAGCCACCCACCAGTGTGGTACGCCCACGAACGCAAGTGAGGGGATTCACCGTGAACTTCACGGGGTCCGCTGAAACTCGACCACCAGATGGGATTGCAGCGTCGAACTGGTTCGGTCGTTAAGAAGCAGTGACGTTTTGCGGCTGCTACCGTACTCGGGGTCCATCCCTTGGGGCCGAGCCTGCAAGCTGCTGTCAGTGCGTCAAAAAGCTGCGTCGCATCGTGCCGCACGGTGCGTGCAGGCAAAGTCTCCGATACAATACAATCTGCTGGCCTAAACAAGTTCGGCTTGGTAACTTGTCAAGCCGACCGAATCAAGATCGAGCCGCTACGTCGTAGCCTACGCCGCCAAGTACCACATGAGCTGATCAAGCTGGTCGCCGATGTGTTAACTCTTGTGGCAACGTGGCGCGGTGAGCCAGACGCCGGGTAGCTACGAAGTGTGCGGGGGCTGTCGGCGACGTCTGCTGGGCAAGAGCCTAGCCAGCAGGTGCCTCCGCCGATTCAATTGGGGAGGTTAACGCCGTAGAAACGACGAGCACAAAAACAGGAATGCTGCTTGAGTTGGGAGCCATCTTTCTCTACTGTAGGGCCGACGACGTAGGCTGCGTGTTCGCTGTTTGACATGGAGCGCGTGAATCAAGTGCGTAGCTCTGCCGATCAATGATCGACTCGGAGTGTCGATCCACGCACTTCCACGTTGCGCTGCTCTCCTCGTCATTTTGTCCACCACGAGCGCAGAATTTCGAAGCGTTGCGAGTGCTTCACGACAGCAAACACCTGAACTGTCGATCAAAGTTGCTCACCACTAGGCTTTGATGTTTGCACTTCCACCGATAACTTCATTGCAGCTTCATGTATTCACATCTGTGCTACATCGATCGACTAAGTCGTGATCATGCTTGAAACGCCGCCCACCCGACACTGCGGGTAGTTTTCTGCTAGCCACAGCGCCACTTCAACATGTCCACCGATTATTGCATCCCGTACAGCTCGCCTCGTACAACCTTCAATGCAGTTTTCATGCAAGAAGAAGAGAACGTCGATGTGTCCAAACCACGCCGCGCCGTCCATCGCTTCGGTCGTGCAGCCCTCGGAACGGTGCTCATGCAGCCATTTGACAACATCCAGGTGACCGCAGCGTGCAGCAGCATCCATTGCGTTCTGAGTGCACCCCTCCATACGGTTGAAGTGGAGGAATTGAACGACATCCAAATGACCAAAGCAAGCGGCCGCGTCCATCGCTTCCGTTGTGCAGCCTTCAGGACGATTCTCATGGAGAAAACGCACAACGGAAAGGTATCCGCCGCCTGCTGCACGATCGATAGCTCTCTCCGTGCAGCCTTCGCTTCGATTCTCATGCAGGAACTTGACAATGGAGAGATGACCACCTCCTGCTGCTGAGTTCATCGCCCAGGGGCTGCAACCTTCATTGCGATGAGTGTGTAAGAACTGCACGACGTCTAGATGGCCCTCAGCAGCCGCGTAGTCCATGGCCAGGTACGACCAGCCCTCACGGCGACGTTCATGCAAGAACCTTACAACTCTCAGGTGGCCACCTCGTGCTGCACCATCCATAGCGTTGTTCGTGCATCCTTCGCGGCGATTTTCGTGCAAGAATTTAACAATATCCAAATGTCCTCCTCAGTAGTAATACTTAGAACATTACGCCAGCATTTTTTTTACTTTCCGTAATTTACCAACGAGACCAATCCTGGAACGTTCTTTCGAGGCAGCTGCTATTTCGACGACGCAACCTCTCGACCACCTGAGAGCGAAAGATACATCTTGAATCTTGAGGTAGTTTCAGAGCGGCTCGACGACTGAGATCTCGACGGAGGGCGCGTCCCTAGATCTTAGGCTACGAGCAGAATTAAATCTATACAGTACCGGAACAC
>LGSN01000182.1:0-52550 GCA_001314375.1 Phytophthora podocarpi | reverse complement strand
TGCGTCCAGCGTTCGGACAAGCTGAAGCAAGGGCAGCATTGCAAGCCACACAATCATCAGGCAGCACCCCGGTTGACCCTGCAGACGTTACGCTTTCAACGTTATCTGACAAAGAAATGTCCTTGTCGGTCAAGTGCAGTGAGGAAAATGAAGCCGATCACCTAGTGCAAGAGAAAGAGACGCTCGAATTGCTGCAGATGCTGCGGCCTACAAAATCCCTCGCTAGCCCGAATCCAACTATACATCCAAGTTTGCGGGATGTTCGCAGATCCAAGCAGGAAAAGGTGGCTGCACGAGCGCTTGCTCGCTCTCGCGGTCTCACCACCGGTACCAACTTGCTCTCGCTGTCCAAATCCGCCACGAGTAAGCTGCAGCGTGCGGGGCCAATACTAACACCGACGAAGAAAATTCAAGTGGCAGTGAAGCGCCGTAGCGACGAGCGCAAAGCCATAAAGAAGAAGAGGGCGGAGGATGTCATCAAACTTGCTGCAATGCTTGGAGCGCAAAAGGTTTGTGGTAAGGCAAAAGCAGACTAGCAAACCCAGACAAGACAGATGAGAGAACTCTCTTTAAAAAAATCATACATTCTCGTTTAATTAGTCCGCCTGTTCTCGTTTGTGTCGAGCCCGCTACGCCTCGACGTCGTCGTCTTCGTTATCGCTTTCAACCGAAAAGTATCCACTCAGCAGCTCACAGCCCTCCGCGTCGTCGTCTCCCATCCCTACCTTGACATTGGATGGGATGAACATATCGATATCGCGCTCGCGAATCTTTGGACACTGCGTCACATCAACATACTGCCTGTTGCAGTTGAGAAAAGTGGACATATCCACGTTGTGAGGCGCGATAGATCCACGCTGTGGGGTAAGCAGTTGTCCTGCTGTACCAAAGTCGCGCTCAATTTGTGCAGACTACGACGGTATCGCGTACAGGATGCGAGCTGCCAGCAGTAGAAACTTGAACGCACCGCTTTCGGTCTGACGCTTCTAGAACTCCAACACTGTCTCGGGACGATTGACATTGGCTTGAATGGAGGTGGTAGTTCCCTCCCATCTCTCAAGTTCTTCATCAGCATGAGTCTCATTCATATCGCGGAAATTCTCGGGCCCCACGTGTTCGTTGTCGATGACATCGCCAAAGAGTTCCATGAGGTCCTCGGAGAAGAGGGTTGGAGGAGCTGGTGGAAGCGCTTCCACTATTGCTGTCGTCGTCGTGTGTACTTCTGGTGTCGTTGCCACAGCCAACATCAGCGACCGTACTTTATCGTAGACTGTTTTCTTGATCTTGGCGAAGTGTCGTTCCCCTGCAGCAGTGGCAGCACCGCTTTGGTCTGCATTGCAGAGCAGTATGATGCGTTTGAGAAATCCATCAAAGGTCTTGAAGTTGGGGTGAAGGAAAAGCTGCATCTCCAGCACAAAAGAACACTTGTCCATCACTTTGCGGTCCGTGTATCGCGAGAAAACCTCGAGTGAAAGGCATCATGGAGCAGTGTGCGGGTGTTAGCAGCCAGCAAAGTGAGCCCCTCGGATCTGAACGCCATCCGTCGGGTCTGGGTTGAGCGGTAGTCACGTAGCTCCTTCGAGCAGTCCAATACAGTGACGCGCAGCTTGTACAGAGTCAGCAATACTTCTACTTGATTTGCACTTTCACCTTGGCTCTTGACGTTCACCAGTGTAATCGGCAACAGGATCGACAAGATCTGAATGAGATTGAGATAATCTCTCTCCAGGGGAAAGCCAGCAGGAAGGCTGGAAAGTTCTCGACGCGCTTTATCGAGCCGCTCAGCATACCACGCAACGAGAGGCTCCCACAAATCAAGGATGTGCTTGATGACACGCGTGAGACCGAGAAAGCGATGGGCGCGGTAGTCCAGTAGCTGATGGGGCGACTTGCTACTCTTGCCGAATAGGCAAAACTCTTCAAACAGCGAGCCCATGACTTCAACGTGCTTCACCGTGTATATTGTCTTGACAATACGGCGAATCAAGTCTGTCATCACAGGGTTCTTAGACTTAGAGGCATTTGCTACCATGCCGCATGCAATCTTCGTAGCTGCATTAGTCATGTGAGGGATACACCACTGCCAGCTTAGCTTGAGACCGTCCCTCATCATCCACTTAACGTCAGGTCCAGCGTCCGATGTAGCACCAAACAAGTCTCGGCGTACCAACCCAAAGTCTCGCAGAATGTCTGCAATCCAACGCTGAAAAGGGCCACGAATGCCACCTCCACGCTCACCGTAATGAGGTTCAAAGTGACGTGTACCAACAAGAATCGATTTGAATTGGAAGTTCTCGTCGATCATGTACAAGCGTATCCCGAGAAATTCGTCGTCTGCACCTTTGAGCTCCAGAAATCAGCAACAACTGCGAAGGTAGGAGCCGAACCAATGCGATTCGTCCGTACCATCTCCTCCACCACGCGCTTCATCGACGCGTACAGCCCCACTATCGCGTGTGTGACGCCTTTTGTATTGATTGAAGCCTGCATAGCATCCTTGAAGACGAGTTCACGAATCGAAATAGATTCGTCGTACTCGCCTAGCCGATAGGGAAGGTTGTTGTTCACAATACGCAACGTCTCCATTAGGATTTAATCTCGAGCTGGGTCGTCACGAAACATCTGCGAATTACGAAGTCGATCAAGTTCTTCGTCGCGGGAGCGTTGTCGTTCTTGAGCTACTTCGGTCCTCTCCGAGGTTACGTCGTTAGCTTTCTTGAGATGATTCGTTGCCGCTGACGCTTTGCCCGTCGAAAGCGAGAACGAGACGTCGCGCTCGCGGCAAACCTCACCGGCGACGCACATCCAGATAGCTAGAGCGGAAGAGTCAGGCTCCCTCGTTGGCCCCACGGGAGCTTGGACAAGTCGGACTCCGTAAGCGAAGATGACGGACTTCTCATTTCTACGCGGAGGCATGACGACGAACCCATCAGGAGGCTCGAACGCGTTAATAGCGTCTCGAATACTTGGCGGGATCGGGTGCATCGGTCGGCGAGCGAGCGGGCAGGAGCAGAAGTCGGGCTTGGTCTTTGGAAGCAGCTTGCGTTGTGGACTGGCGTTAGCCGCCTAAAGCCATTCAAACCGGTGGCGCGGCGTCAGCACGCACTCATGCGCCGCGCCAGGCGGCTGATCTCCTCGGCAGGCGCAACTCCTCTGGCATAATATCCTGCCAGCATATCCAAGACACAATATAGCGTCAGTTTCAGCCGCACCACAGAACATTTTACGCCTCGTCGCCTGCAGTTTTAGCGGCCCTTCGGCGCGCAAGATCCCCAGTAAAAAGAATGCCAATGAGAGCTCACTTTGGGCCAATGAAGGAGGGAAACTTGACCGAGATTCAGCGCCTTTCGCGAGTGCCGGAGAGGCGGCTGAAACCGCGGCCTGCAGATAGGAGACGGGTCTCGGGAGATCGTAGTTTCATCTCCCGTTTTCGGAGATATGGCACTGGAGACGGTATTCCCGGTAAAACCATCTCCTTTTTTTCCAGGAGAGACGGTAGAACTGGTAGAACTGTCTCCACCCATCGAGTCTCGTCCGAGGCGTGGGCTATGGTCTTGCTCACTAAACTTTGAAGGCGTTGGGGATATTGCCAGTGAATATTGAATATAATTACAGGTAGGTACGTCAATAATTACAATACGTCTCGCAAATATCCTGGGCTTTATGGGCATTAGCTGCGGAAGTGCCTGGGAAGGAAAACGCGAATGAGTATCCATATCTTGATACTTCAGAGAGTGATGCAAGTATTCATGGGTCCGCTTCATTCGAAATGTCTTCCGTTCGTTCGGGCTAGTGGCCGTTGTGAGTGTTACCAATGGAGCAAGGTGAGAACGTATCGGCCAGAAAAGTGTGACAATAGCAACAGCACAAATATTTTGGAAGCGCAATCAACTCATACTATTGGTTTCAGCTTTCCCAAACAAAAACGCAAGACCCCCCCCCCCCCATTTTCTCCTCCACTGATTTCGTCGCGCTAGCTGCTCACTATCCATCAATTCACGGTTCCACCAGCGCTAGACTAGCCTCATTCGTCCGCAGGACTCCCGCGATCCGCTGGACCTCTGCTCTCAACGCGCTGAAGTTCAATACCTGTCGATACTTGCCACCCAGTTCCACAGCCATGCGCTCAAGCACCGACAGGTTCACGTGTCCAAACCCCACAGCAAACACCTTCAAGTCGTACTTGGCGTAATTGGAGCGAATATATTGTGCAAGTGCGATACCCAAGTTAATATCGCGTGGGTGGCCATCCGAGAAGTAAATCAACACCGCCTTGAACTGTTCAAAGTTGTTGCGCGACAAGAGCTCGTTAGCCACCCGCAACCCTTCCTCGAAGCTTGTGCCTCCCACGGAATACGGAATCATCATCTCCAACGACTCATTCAGAGGTTTTCCTTCGCAGTGAATACAGCTGGAATGGTCAAAGGTGACATACGAGACTAAATCGTTATCCCCTCCATCCTTTAGACGGTCGATTGAAAACTCCTTGCACGCGTACAGCAAGTCCTCCCATGGCTGCCCGCTCATCGACCCGGAACTGTCCAGAACGAAAATGTTTTGAAATTTGCCTGAATCGACAGCGTGTACGCACTCGAACTTGTGACCATCAATGTAGGCAAAGCCATCGTCAACTTCGGGTTTCGCTTCAGATTTATGCCAGGCGTCTAGAAGACAGGACGAAGGTGGCTTGTCGGATTCTTCGTGTTCAGGTGCATCGCACTGAAACGGGCACTTTGAAAAGAGTGCACGCTCTTCCTCACTGCACGGGTCTTCCCATCCGATGGTCGTCCAAAATTGAGAGTGCAGCAGTTCGTCCATCGCTTTATCTGGTGCTGGGTACAGCTCTCTGTCACAGTGGCGGCGGTGATCTTTGCTGGCGTCCGAGTGTAGACGCATTTCTCACGACCATTGCCCTCGCACGGCAAATAGTGGAGATGTCCACGACCCATCTTGGCGCAAAACAGGTTGCACATTTCAGCAATACCTCGCTCACCCACTTGGTACTTTCGGTCCTCGATATCGATGTCCTTGCCCTTGGCTAGGAAGTATGTCTGCCGCATGTTTCTGTGGGAGGTAGCATGCAGACCCATGTGCCCGAAGTGCTTGTTGCAGTAGTAGTCACAGCAGGGGCATCGCACATCACAGTAATGGACTACACAAGAATGGTCCGAGCTTTGACTATTTTGCATATCGCTGGACTGTAATCTTACAAGCGCGCTCTGCTCATTCCTAGTAGTTTGGGTAATACACGAATTGCCAAGCCCTTCGTGGTTTCGCATGCCACTCGACAGTAAATGCACACACTGTTTCTTGCATCCGTTCATTTCCTGGTAAATGTACTCAAACGAGCCACGAGCGCCCGCATACATCCGAGATGATTTTTTAAGATGAACCTTTTGCTCGCAAATACCATCCACTTTACACAAACCTGGACATGCGTGACTGCCAAGACACATGTGAGTGACTGCTTCATTGTCCTCGGAATCTTCACTGAAGTCGGACACAAGTGTGATACCATTTTCCTCTGCAAACACTCGAGATTCCGTTAGCTGGCCGTGAAAGTGGTTCTTTTCACCGCAAGTGTTTTTGCATTCCCTCATCAAGCACTGGTGGAGACATTGCAACTCGACACTTTGTGCACAGAGTGTTCCCGCTGGATGTCGAGTACACACGCAGCATTGCAAGTTTCTGCAGAGCACGTTGAGCCGCAAATGTGCACTTGAACAGAGCAGCGGTGGTCGCCAGAGTGTTCTGCAAATTTTGAGCAAGTCTTGTCACAGTTCGAAGCTTGCACGAGCACACACTATTGACCACAGGCGTGCTCTCCCTTCTCGCACTCGCACTTTCCTTCGTGCTCGGCACTGCGAGAACACGACGGCACTTCTGCTGACTCCGATCCACCGCGGCATTCGGCATATTCGCAATTTCCACGACATCTGTGGTCTGTACTGCAGTTGTGCGGGACCTCCGTCGAGTGCGTGACTGAATGCATGCAGCCAAGCTGACAGCGAGCGCATCGGTGCTGACATCGCGACAGGAAAATCACAAGTGGGTCTGCGTACCGTTGCTCCAGCTTAGATCGCACCTCTGACAAGCGCTCGTCGAGAACACTCCGAAGCCACTTTGACACGTTCAATTTGCGACGACGCAGTACAAAAGCAACGAAGTCATCGAACGACTTCTGATCCTCCGCAGTGAGTCTGGACCTACCACACTCCTGGTGCCGCAGTGATGAGAATATTGTGAAAAGCTCCACCAAAGTATTTTGAATCACCGTCGTGTTCTTGGCTTCTGGCACAGTCACGTCGAAACCCAAGTCGATTGAGTCACCGGAAACGTTATCCAGTGGGATGGCATCATTTAGCGCCATCCACTTGGTTATAAATCCAGGATACGCTTCGCATACTTCCTTCGTCGAGATCACAGTTTTCTCTCGGGTGCCAACGTTCATCACGTCTTCTTTCAAGTGTGGAGAGATATTTTCATCTACCACGAGAGACTGCGGCACGTGGCATCCTGTACGAAGGATACCCGGCAGCTTTTGCTTTACGTCTGATACCACCAAGTTCTGCGTGCTCTTGTCCATACTGGTCCAGTCCAGGATCGAGATTTTTGCCAGCACAATTCGAAGGCAATCCAGAAATGCCTTGCCCGTCGTAAACCCTGTTGCTGTCTCCCCGAATGGAGCTACGATGTCCAGCAAAGTCTTCGCCGCGTCATTCTCCATAGACTGGTAGTACTCTGCTGTACCAAACGGCGGAGTGCACTTAATCACGACTTGCCCAGCATACATCTCCGTTAGAAAGTTCTGTTCCCTGCTGGATTCAAAATTGTGTTTAGCTTGGTTGCAAGCTCATCGACTACGCCTTGTTGGTCGTTCATATTCACGTCTTTCACGCTCATAAAGAGAAGTCCACGAAAGAGTCTCGTGTCGTTCTTAATGATCTCGATCCCCTTCTGGAAACGCAAGAATCGGCCATCGATGTCTTTGTCGAACCGACTTTCCATCCGAAAAACAGTAAACATCGATACGAACGCGTTTAACACCGACAAAAAGATGTCTTCCTGCTCAGATCTCTCGAACGAGCCCAACCCCTCGAAGTCCAGCACCACGAGAAGCATATTGGCGGATAAGAGTCGGACTGACATCCAAGCCCCATCCGTGCAGCGTGAGCCTGAAATTGCAAACGTGGTTCCAGTCAAGTGGTTAAGAAATAGCTCTTTCCTGTCGACTGCTTCCCCATAGACGCCACGACGATGCAGCGTCCACTCCAGGACTCAAGAAGAGGTGACAGCAAACCAAAACGAATCGTCTGCGCAATTTCCGACGCCTCAGCTCCTGTTGAATCGCTTGAATCGCTTGAATCGCTTGCGTTGTCACTCCTCTTTGACGTACTTGTTGTGTCTTCGCCATCTTGCCGCAGCTTGAGCATGTTATCCTCGGCGCGGCATATTTGGACGGGCACAAACGACAAGACAGAGATCAACACTCGTCGAACTGATCGGAGTTGTAAACTACTAGTCAATGCCAGATTCTTTGCCAGGTCCAGCCTCGAGAGCGGCTTGCTATGTCGTCGAAGATCCGCCATCACGTTGCCGAAAAACTTTCGGCATACTTCAGTTACTTCATTCGCGGATTAATTATTCTGATCTTGAGGGACTACAACGCCCAGATCAAGGAGACACGAAGATTGCGGGTTAATTGCACCGTCATTCAGACTTCGGGCGGGGAATTTTTCAAAAACGTGAAAGAACACTCGCAGCCAGGGCTCCGAGGCAGCGTTTCTCGCTGTTTGGTCAACTTGGAGACACCTCTGCCCACTGTTTCTCGCTCCACTACCAGATCGTTGGATTCGATACGCATCGCTGCGAACTGTAACACTCAGCTCTGACGCGTAAACAGAGCCGTCGCTAGTGTCAACTGTATACAGCACATCGCCCACACAGCCAACTACTGCAGTCCCTGTGAACGTCACACTTTCCATGACGGCAGAAGGCAACTTGCGGTGGTCTTCACTAGAAATCGAATCGATGCACAATCTTCGGTTTGAATCAAGTCTGGTGCGGCCTAGCACGAGTTCGTCTGTAAAACATTGCAACTCACCCACATAATTATCGTCCTTGTTCTGAAGTTGCGATCGCCAAGTGGCACCTTCTTTGAGGTTTGACGAGTGCGCATGTCAAAAGACTGCAAGCCTCCGTCTGTATCTAAAGCGCACAGTGATCGTTCTGTCAATAAGATGTCCGCAAATGGGGGTCTGAAGTGAAACGTGGTGTTCATGTCGATGCTTCGCATTGCTTCAAGTATCGTGTATGATTCGTTGAATCTGTACAAGGCGACAGTCCCAAGACGCCCGCGACACGGCATTCATGTATGGAAAGTTGGAAGAGGGAGATCTACATGGAATTACCGAAGGTCTGAAGGAACTTGTGACGTTGGCTGAAGTTGAAGGTGAAAACGACGTAGTGTGCTTGCTTCAGCAGAGCTTGTATGGGCTTAAGCAGGCATCGGGTGTCTGGAACGAGACCATCAACAGACACATCAAGAACATGGGGTTCAAGACTGTTAATGCAGATCCCCGTGTTTACACGGGGGGGGGTGTGAATCTTGAGGACAAATACCTCATCAACTACTGCTCCGATTTTATCGAAACGAGCGCCAAACCAAAGATGAGGCTTTCGACGATTTTATAATACTAAAGAGCACATATTAACTGAAGTAGAGAAAGCACAGGCGTTCCTCAAAGAGAGTGCACCAAATACGGGGAGTGACCAGTTTAGTAAAGCGCTTGGTATTGATGTTTGTAGTGGGAAACCATATGCTTCGACTGCTTTTGGTCGATTTTAAAAGTGATTTCCTACCATCGCGACTTATTGGATTTAAAGATCCTATGGGATAGGCTAGGTCAACTCGGCTGCTGGCACTTGCGCCCCCCCCCCCCCCCCCCCTTCGATGATCAACTTGGTCATGGTGCCGAATAGCGTGAGTACCGGTAAGCTTACCTCACTCTTGTCGATGGTATTGTGAGATATTGACGTTCGGGTGCTCGACAGGATGACGCTCCATGAATCTCTTGCACCAGTCGTCACCAACACCACGGTCGAACATCAGCTCAGTCGTCGCACAGGCCTTGTGATTCACTCCTGCCGTTTGACCGGGTGGCCGACTTGCTTACGGCCGACAACCCAGTCGCTGATGCTCTCCTCCGCTTCCACTGGCAAGAGCGGCAACGGTCCACGTCGCCTAGGTCTCCCATCTTCTAAGTTAGCCTTAGCCACCACATATTTTCAGAGCGACGGTCTTGGTAGGTCTTCCAGCGAGAATTTGGTCGACGGCTGCATCCAGTTCTTCTGGAGAGTACTGTCGCGCTTCTTGGACATCGCAGGTTTGGAATGGGAATGGCTGGACAGGTACGATTGACGGGCTCTACAGGTAGTAATGACTGACTGAACAGGTTTAACAGCTTTATTTCAGTTCGCAGGTAAATAGCAATTTATGATTTTATCCAATCAACTACCATAATTTCAAAACGAGGCTAGTGATTCGCTCAATCCAAAATTCTACTAACTGGCCAAATCGCTTAAGTAAAATTCACTTAGATAAGGTAATTCCTCCAATATCTCCACAATACTAGTATAGGAAATCACGATTTTGTTTGCGCCGCCTCATGTTAAAAAAACTAACGGCAGCTCTTCTTGGTGCCTCCACTGGTACCAAGGGCCACTTACCCAAGAGTCGGCCACAGCACTACAGCGCGAAGTAGATCACCAAGGATGGCAAGGTGGTTAGGAGGACTAGTGTCTAAAGGGGCTATCTTCTGGGTGGTTGTCATCCTGGGATTCAACGGTCGATATGTCCACTCCACATCACTTGCAGACGACTGGTACTCTTCAACTCGCTGCAATGAAGGGATCTCGTCTACTGCGTGTCGGAGCTACGAGCGTTGCAAAGCCACTCACCGTTGTGCTCGAGGAGACGAGGATTACGAGATTAAAGCTACGTCGTTGAAGAGTTTCACGAGGGAATTCGGGGGTGGGCAACGCGAACGAATTGCACTCGTGAACGACTTTGAGGACTGGAAGTCGGGTACCCACCACTGGCGATTCCAGCAAAGAGGGGGCGCTGACAACAGCAGTGACGACGGAGACAGTATTCTGGAGCCGAGGGCGTGGATTGGGTGGGACTCCTTCAGCTTCCCCGTCATCGGGTCCTTAGAACTCGCTTCGGGATATTTAGTGTTCGACACGGATCGAGTCGAACTACGCGGTGACGTCCAACTGGACGGCGTCGTGGCGACTACGCGGCTTGGTGGGACTTCAGTGGCCGTGTTCAACTTCATGACTGTGTATCTCGGCGCCAATGTCCGTGTCCGATTCCAAGGCAAGCGAGCTGTTGCAATTTTGAGTCGTAGTAGCTTTATCGTGGATACGGAGCTGCGTGTTCGACCGGGCACGATGGGTGGGTTCCCAGGAGGTGGCTTTATTGGGTCTGGTACGAGTTTTCCTGGCGTGAATAATAATCAGAATGGGCCGGGAAGTGCTAGTGTTCGAGTCTACGTGAAGACATTGTCGACGTGGGCCAAACACGTGCCTGAAGTTCAGGAGATCGAGACGTCAGCTGCCTCTGGTCAAACGCTACAAGGACACTTCATACTTCGCTATCCGAGCACTGAAAGCGCTGGCTTAAGCACCGAGACGATTCCATACGATGCCACTGCGCTGGACGTGCGACGTCGACTAGAAACAGCTTTCCCAGACATCGGAGAGTTGAATGTTGAGCGAGATGACGCGCTCGAGCAAGTTCCTGAAATTGGTCGACTGTGGCGCGTGACGTTCTTGTCAGCTGTGGGGGATGTCCCGCAGCTCCAAGCCCAAAGCTACCTCTCGGGGCTGGAATCGAATGTTGTCACGAGAACGATAGTCAATGGCAATGAACTATCCGGTTCTTTCCGCTTGAGCTTTCTCGATAGCGTAACTCGCTGGCTGGCTCACGATATCGCAGCTGATGAGCTTCGAAATGCTATACTGGAGGATTTACCAGCTCTGATCGACGCCCGTGTGACGCGCACTGATGCAAAGGATCAATGTCTGCAAGGATCTACACTTGCTAATCAAACAGCTAGCTCGTCAATTCTTGCGTTTGATCCGAACGTCTATCAGGGGCTTTATCGGGCATCGGAGTGGCAGGTGCCTGAAGATGACCTCGTCGAGGTCTCGGATAGCACGAAAAGTTATCCTGCCAAACGTTGCCGTTCAGGTCGTGGAGCTGCTGGTGGCTTCGTGTGGAAACTGCAGTTCTGGACTCGAGAGGGAAACGTGGTGTCCATGACTCCAACATCCAGCACTATGACGGATGTTGCGTCTCCTGCAACTTTGACGGTCGATTACTCAAAACTCCAGGGTCTTGAAGCAGTGGCTGAGGTTGTTGACTCTCAGTGCTTCTCACTCGCTTTTGGCGGTGCTGGGGCATCATTCGTGAGCCCGGGGGGTGACGGCTATGCTGATGGTTCGCCTTGGGTGGCATCTGCTTATGGAGATGAACAAGTGACCGATCTCTTGGGAGGCAGCGGGGGTGCTGGGGGTGGGAAGGAACCATTTGACGTCTTTCCAGTTGTGCAGCCCACTCAAGGCGGGGCTGGGGCTGGGGCCATTTTACTATCAGCGATCAACGATATCCTCATCGGCCCCAATGCGGTCATTTCAGCGAACGGTGGGAACGGGAGTTCGGCTTTCACACCAGGGGGTGGTGGTTCCGGTGGATCGGTGCTGCTAGTTAGTGGAGCTACTGTGTCTCATCATGGAGTGTTGGAATCAATGGGTGGGCATGGAGGACATGAGCTTGTTGATGGGGGTGTTGGGGGTGGAGGTGGAGGAGGAGGAGGAGGAGGTGGGGGCCGAATCTCCATCTACGCACAAAGTTACTCGTCCTGGGGGGAGGGACGTCTGCAAGTCAGTGGCGGAGCTTCCCCTGACGTAACAAGAAGTGGCCGTCGTGGTTCTGTTTACGTTAAAGTCCGCACCGAACTAGCGATGAGGATTGATTCCTCGATGGGAGCTGCTGCTACGGCCAAGTCTCTTCTTGTGCATGGTAGTGAGCGATATGCCAGTGGATCGTCGTATTTATCACCAGAATCGAGCCAAGTGTCTCGCAACGGACCACGCTTCGTACTTTCAGAGCCCAGCCAACCTACTCGCATCTCGTACTTCATTCGCGTTGGCAATCTGGAACGTGGCACTCTTGATACAAACCGTGGAGCCATCTTCGGGATTCTCAGGAGTGACGCAGTCCAAACAACTGACGAAATCATGATCTCAATTGCGCTGGTAGACGGCAGCTTCGTGCACGAAGCCAATACGTTTCAATGGCCCCGACATATTTTCCAGGAAAAAGTGGAATTTGATCGGTGGTACAAGTTAGACGTGACGATGGACTGGCAGGCTCACACGTATTCTATTCGCCTGAACGACGTGTTGAAAGTGACCGCAGCCGCGTTCCAGGGCGAAAGTGTAGCTGCTCTAAGTCTGAACAACTTTCATGCCATGTCCACTTGGTGGGACGAGATTTATGTGGGCAACGACTACCTGTTAGGCTTCTCGTGTCCTTGGATCAGGCAAGTCACGGACACGGCAGCTGCAGATGCTGCTGGTGCAAACGATGGAGCTGTTCTCACGACAAAACGCATTTGGCGCAAACTATGGGCGGATTCGTTCCAGAAGCCGTCAGCGACAACGTATCACCCGATGGTTCATCACGAAAGCCACGTGTCAAAGCAGGAAGTGTACACCCACGACAATGGCGGCATTAGCCTGTTCGATGGCGCACCGCATCGAGCATTTTTCAACGACGTTCAAGAGCAGGAGAGTGAATCTTCGGACCTAAGTAGCAATGAGGAGCAGCAAGCAGAAACGCTAGAAGGCGACGAAAGCGAAGAAGTCATCTCATATGCCGAATTACTGACGATCGAGGGTCTTCCGCTTGACAGCTCGATCGTGGAGCCCCTGGAAACTGGTATCGATTGGGAAGCTAGTGTTGGCGCCACCAGTGCTAGCACAGCGATGCCAGGACCTAATGTTCCTCCACACCAAAGCGTGTATTGGTACTCAGAAGTGTTTGATGCTAGCACTGGTCGTGGGGGCATCGGAGCATGCACTAGTGTCGACTACAATGAGTGGCGCAACGAAGGATTGATGCTCCATTTCACAAACCTGACCGATCCATTCGGAGATCGTCAAGAAGACAGCGGCGGCTTACGCGCTGACCGCCCCAAGGTGATTTTCAATCGAGCCACTAAACGCTTCGTCATGTGGATGCACGTCGATAGTGCTTCTTCAGCTGCAGCTAACACCATGGGGCTCACTGGGGTGGCGAGTAGCGAATATCCCAACGGGCCTTTTGCATTTGTCCACAGCCTGTACCCGGACGCAGCGCCGTTAGAGGCACCTGGTGGACAGAGTATCAACGAGACTCATGACCAGAGCGTGGCTATCATACCGTCAACTAGCGAGCAAGACGCAGCCTACCTCGTACGGACCTACTACAAGACCGTCGAGTATTGGTTGCCTCGTCCTGTCATGGACCCCCTTTGGCAGAGCGTGCAAAAGCCGAGTGACGTTAATCCCGAAGAAACAATGACCGACTTCGGGTTGAGCTATCATCGCGCCTTCCACCACATGGGCTACGACGACCCGACAGACATTTATCTGCAGCGATGGCGCATGGAGGATACCCCGTGGGAAGTTATTTGCTGCTCACTCACGAACACAAGCGATTGTGTATCTATCACTGAGGTGCCGCCACTCCCGGAAGATGTATGCCCCGATGGAATGAAGAAGAAGGCGATCTTAGGCCAGGCACAAACTCAATCTGCTAACTCCACCACCTCCGCCGTCGTGGAAACGCGGTACAAGGACCCGAACGACGATGCCAACAGCGCTTTCGTGCCTACCTCGTCTGTACCGGCATACACGTCTTGGGGATTTCAAGTTCAGAATACCAAGACGTGGCGTGGCAACTACTTTGATGCCCTCAGTACGAACATCACGCTGTTTGTTTTCAAGCGCTTTGCTGGAGAGCGCAGACGTCACGAAATTGAGCAGGACCCTACGATCGAGTACACTTATCCCAACGAGGAAGAACTCACACAGAACGCAATTCCAGCTAACGGCACGGAGATTTTGGACGAGCTGCTGGGAACGTTGGGTGTACCCGTGAGCCTCGCCTTCAAGAGCAAGTATTCCTCCTTTGATCTCGCCGAGATCGATCGCAACAGCGACGGCAAAATCACGTCGTACGAGATCGCACAACTCGAGGAGCAGAAAGCTCTCAAGACGCTCACAGACGAGCTGGTCAACGCGTTAATTGCAGATTTCAACGTCATGAAGTGGGGGCAAGTTGACATTCTGGATGCTGACAGCGATGGATTGATCACGTTCAACGAGTTCGAGAGCTGGTTGGGCGTGGATCCGAACCTGCTCTTCGACCGCTTCGACCTGGACAAGAACGGCTACCTGGACGAGAACGAACTAGCTCGTTCGCTTTGGTGCCGTCAGATGCCGCGGCTGGACGCTGCTATCTTCGTGTTGGATCCGTCCTTTGATGGCCGCGTGTACTACGAACGATTCCGCTCGTTGTTGCTACAAGCTCCTAACTACATTTTTAAGACGTATGACTTTGATAGCTCGGGCACACTCACGCAGTTTGAGATTGATCTTATGGTGAAAGACCTAGGTTCGGCTCTCGCGCAGCCAGCAGTGTTGGAAGCATTGAAAAACTCAAGTACTAAGAGTATCACGAAGGCTGACTACGCATCCTGGTTCAGCGCCACGACAAGTCTCGTAGATGATGCCCGCAACAAACTCAAGGTGGATAACGCCGTTCACGCCACCGGCCCAGATCGCTTGACCGGTCCGCTGCACGTGGTGGAGCGACGACGTGCCAAGTATGTGGCCATCAGCGCCCTCACAGACGATTACCTCAGTACTCGAGGCCTGCTTCGCGAAGTTGAAGGTGACTTTGAAGGCCGTGAGGCGCTTCTCAACTTCTTTGCTTTCAGTGAAGATCTTTTTGGTCTCGCAGACTCTGCTGACAAGACAGTAGTTGGTGACGACATCAAACCCTTCCGCGAGTTCTTGTCGTCGGCGATGCTGCGCGACCGTGCCTCGTATTGGAATGGGCGCCATTGGGAAGGACGTCCGTCGGTACCACCGTTGTTCACTTACGGCTCGCAGTGCTTTCAGGTCGCTGGGCTGGATGAGTCAGTAGCGGGTGTACAGGCGAGTGGCTGTCTGCCTTGCCTCACCACTTCGCCGTATGCTTCCAACGTGGTGGACCAGTACCAAACCTTTGCACGGGGCACGGCGCAGTGCTCCGTGCAGAAGGAGCTGGACGCGTACATCAAAGAGTTCGACCAGCAAGTGTTGATCCAGCTGCAGTATCAGCAACAAGCTCAGTTTGGCCCACAGGGACTGCAGCCGCACATGTCCCCGTGCTACAATCAATCGCAGTTCTTCCCGTGCGACGTACAAAAGGTGTTGGATGGCAACGTGGCCGACACACTACGCAACTGGACAGTGCGTGAGACCGCGCAGAGCTTGACATGGGAGAAGCACCCGAACAATGTCGGGTCGTCCGTCAAAATCCGTGCCGACGACTACCAGTTCGAGTCCACAGGCCCGTCGTACATTGAGCGCTTTCCATTGCGGCAGCGCGAACCGTTGAAGCCTGCTGCTGCATTGAACAGCGTTACGACATACGAACCTGACGAACTTGCCGACGTCCTAGGTGGTGGTCGGTAATTCTAGTACTTTGTACGAATTAACTATCCATTCACTATCCGACATTGTCTAACGGTTTGGATACTCGCCACGCGGATGGTGGCGCAGCGAACGACCAGGACGCAGTAGGAAATTAAATGAGCACAACAGGGAATGGATGAGCTACGTGTCGTGGCATGCAGTCTCAAACCACTGCCGACAGCTTTCGCTAGGAGCGAGCGCCACTTGTTGGTCGAGAGGTAGCAGTGCAGGTGCTACCGTAGACGAGCGATGTAGCCATTCATTTTTGCATTTGTGAAATGGCTATTGTACCTTCGGCACATCTCCCTTCAAGATCGAAAAAACCTCGCGCTACAACTTCAAATTCAAATTAATACCGTTTGATGGTACTTATATTATTAGCAAGCCAATAGCTCCTGCATCGAGTGCATCCAAACGCTAGTACTTTGAGCGGCTTGAGCATACTAAACTCAAGTGAAAGTATCGTCCATCCCGTCTGGCGACGCCAGATGGACCAACATGTGTCATTTAAATTTGAATTCAAAATCTGCCGAGGTTTTTTCCCGCCGCTTTTCACATGCCTGACGACACTTTGCATTCCGCACTGGAGGCAACCAAGCAGCCCAAGTGCACAGATCCCGCGGCCCTTTCTCGCCTTTCTCGCCTTGCAGACGCCGTAGCCATGAGCGACTCTGAAGATGACGTACGTCTGATTCTCCTCTTTCTGCTCATGCCTCTCTCACCTCCATCCGCTCTCTCCACCCCCCAGTATCCACTGAATTCCCCCTAATGACTCACTATATTTTTTTACTAAAATATTAAACTACTGTAGGTTCTAATGATGACGCCAAAAACTAAGAAAACAACCGCCGCGCCCCGCAAGAAAAAGACGACGGCAGCAGCGGGTAAAGTGACGGCGGGCAGCAAGAAGACGACGACGAAGACGAAGACCAAGGCGCCGCCCAGGAAGAAGAAGACGACGAAAAAGGGAGCAGATGCCTGGGACACCGCCTCAGAGGACGAGAGCGACGGTTCCGCGTACGATGTGGACGCCAGCGGAGACGAAGGTGTAGCCATGGTGGAGGACAGTGGCACCCCCAAGCAGAGCATCGAACAGATCTACCAGAAGAAGTCGCAGCTGGAGCACATTCTGCTACGTCCAGACACGTACGTGGGCTCCATCGAGCACGTGGAGCAGAGCATGTGGGTATTCGACGACGAGAAGAAACGGATGGCTATGAGGAAGATCAATTACGTCCCTGGCCTGTATAAGATCTTCGACGAGATCATCGTCAATGCCTGCGACAACAAGCAACGGGACAAGTCCATGAACACGCTCAAGGTGACGATCGACGTGGAGAAGAACGAGATCTCGGTCTGGAACAACGGCAAGGGCATCCCCATTGTGCTGCATAAAGAGCACAAGGTCTACGTCCCCGAGCTGATCTTTGGCCACTTGCTGACGGGAAGCAACTTTGACGACAAGAAGAAGAAGACGACGGGTGGACGAAATGGCTACGGTGCCAAGCTGGCTAACATCTTCTCGAACGAGTTTATTGTCGAGACGGCGGACTCGAGTACGAAACAGAGATACAAACAGGTTTTTGAGAACAACATGGGCAAGAAGAATCCGCCCTCGATCACCAAGTGGGCGCAGAAGGACTTCACGTGCATTTCGTTCAAGCCCGATTTGGAGCGGTTCAAACTGGATTTCCTCAACGACGACATCGTTTCACTGTTCAAGAAGCGTGTGTACGATGTTGCTGGCGTCTCTGGCAAGGGACTCAATGTCTTTCTAAACGGCGAGAAGATCCCCATCAAGTCGTTCCCACAGTATGTTGCGTTGTACCCTGGACCTCGTGGATTTGAAGGTGAGAACGACACAAAGGAGGATGAAGACTCCCACCCGGAAGACGACGACGAAGATTACAGCGAAGAAAAGTCGAAAAAGGCTAAGGCTGCCAAGGCCAAGCCGTCGAACGTCACCAAGAATGGAGTCATCTTTGAAAAGCCGCACGAACGCTGGCAGGTTGGCATTGGTATGAGTGAAGATGGGTTCCAGCAAGTGAGCTTCGTTAATGGCATTTGTACCACAAAGGGTGGCCAGCACGTAACCTACATCGTGGACCAGATTACGACCAAACTCGTCAGTGTGTTGAAGAAGAAAAACAAGGGCGACGCCGTCAAGCCGAATTACATCAAAAATCATATGTTCATCTACGTGAGCGCGATGATCGACAACCCCGCCTTCGACTCTCAGGTATGTACTGCAACTGTTTTATTAGATGCTTCTAAGGATTGACTGACACGCGTCTGCCCTTTTGTTGTGCTCTACAGACGAAAGAGACCCTGACGACAAGAGCCAACGGCTTTGGATCAACTTTCAACCTTAGCGACAAGTTCCTGAAACAAGTGGAAAAGAGTGGACTGGTGGAGAAAATCCTTTCGTTCGCTGCATTCAAGCAGACGGCAGAGCTACGACGAAAGGGTGGCAGCAGCGGTAAACGATCACGACTCACGGGTATCCCCAAACTGGACGATGCCAACCACGCTGGTACGGCGAAAAGTAAGGATTGCACTCTGATCCTAACGGAAGGAGATTCCGCCAAAACTGTTGCTGTGGGTGGCCTCGCCGTCGTTGGCAGAGATTACTATGGTGTCTTCCCACTGCGAGGTAAGATGCTGAACGTTCGCGAAGCAAGTCACACACAAATCCTGAAGAACGAAGAGATTCAAAACGTGGTCAAGATCCTCGGTCTCAAGTACGGCCAGAAGTACGAGTCAACGAAGGGCTTGCGGTATGGCCACTTGATGATCATGGCAGATCAGGATCACGATGGCAGCCACATTAAGGGTTTGGTGATCAACCTCATCCACCACTTTTGGCCATCACTGCTGCTTGTGGACGGCTTTCTGCAAGAGTTCATTACTCCGATCGTAAAGTGCAGTAAAGGACGGACTAAGGAGGTCTTCTACACGATGCCTGAATACGAAGCGTGGCGTGAAAGAACTAACCAAGGACGTGGCTGGGTTATCAAGTACTATAAGGGTCTGGGTACGAGTACGGCGGCCGAGACCAAGGAGTACTTCTCAGATCTGCAGACTCACCAGATTGAGTTCACATACGAAGGAGATGGTGACTCGGACGTAATTGACATGGCATTCTCGAAGAAGCGTGTCGAGGATCGCAAGGATTGGCTGCGAGGCTATGAACCTGGGACCTACGTTGACTACGACGTCGACGCCATGGGCTACGCAGAGTACGTTTAATCGTATTCAAGAGGTTTTCTGAGGGCATCGGTCTTACATTTCTGTTTTATTGTTTCCCCGACAGGTTCGTGAACAAGGAACTCATTCTTTTCTCCATGGCAGACAACATCCGTTCGATTCCAAGTGTCCTCGATGGGTTTAAGCCGTCACAGCGAAAAGTGCTATTCAGCTGCTTCAAGCGTAACCTTCGGGTAAGTGCTCCGTGTTAGTTCTGCAATGATTTTGGTTGGTGTCTGACGGTTCATGTGCGATGTAAATACTACATGTAGTCGGAGCTCAAGGTGGCACAGCTGGCTGGTTACGTGTCCGAGCATTCTGCATACCACCACGGCGAACAAAGCTTGCAGGGCTGTATCGTGAATATGGCACAGGATTTTGTCGGAAGCAACAACATCCACCTTCTATCGCCTATCGGTCAGTTCGGTACGCGTTTGATGGGCGGCAAGGATGCGGCCAGTGCTCGTTACATTTTCACCAACTTGGAGCAACTCACGCGTCGAATCTACGATCCTCTGGACAATGATGTGCTCAAGTATTTGGATGAAGACGGCCAGTCGATCGAGCCAGAGTGGTACATTCCGATTTTCCCCATGGTGCTCGTCAACGGCAGTGACGGTATCGGAACGGGTTGGTCCAGCTCTGTCCCCAACTACAACCCACTAAACATCATTAAGAGTCTGCAGAAGATGATTAACGGAGAGGAGGTCACTCCTCTTACTCCTTGGTACCGTGGGTTCACCGGTCATATCGTGGAGAAGACCAACTCCCGTGGAACTGATACCGGCAATTACATTGTCCAGGGTCTGTATGAGGTTACGGATGACAGCACACTCGTGGTTTCGGAGCTTCCCGTTAAGGCGTGGACCCAAACGTACAAGCAATTCTTGGAAGGACTGCTTGAAGCGGGTACAATCAAAGACTTCAAGGAAAACCACACCGATGTCAAGGTGTTGTTCACGATCACGATGGAGCCGAAGGCGTTGAGTGATATTACGAAGGCCCCAGGCGGAATTGTGAAGAAGTTCAAGCTTGAATCATCTCTGTCTACCTCGAACATGCACCTCTTTGATGGAGCTGGGCACATCAAGAAGTACGAGAGCCCCAAAGAGATCATGGAAGAATTTTACAGCGTTCGTCTGGAGTACTACGACCGCAGAAAGAAGGCCATGCTGCAGAAGCTACAGGATCAGATCAAGCTTCTGTCGAACAAGGCTCGTTTTGTCCTGTCAGTTGTCGAAGGCAAGCTGGTTGTGAACAACAGGAAGAAGCTAGAGCTTCTGGAAGAATTGATAGCAGAAGGCTACGATCAGATTGCGCCGAAATCAAAGAAGAAGAGCGACAGCGAGGACTCGAACGAATCCGAGGAGGAAGACAACAATGTGGCAGATGCCAGCAGAGGCTACGACTACTTGTTGTCTATGAAGATCTGGAGCCTGACGAAAGAACGCGTCGATAAGCTGCGTGCTGAGCTTCAGGATCGCGAGCAGGAACATCGTGTCTTGGAAGGCAGGACGGTGCAGGATTTGTGGCTCACAGACCTTGACGCTCTCGAGAAAATGCTCATCGAGACAGAAGAAGAGCGAGAAAGGATTCTGTCGCACACCCCCAAGAAGAAGAGCGGCAAAGGCAAGAAGCCTGCTACGAAGAAGAGGAAGCGAAAGAACAAAAATGACAGCGACGATGAAGACGACGAGGATGATTCTGACATCGAAGTCAAGGTGCCGAAGAAGCCTCGCTCAAAGACCAAGCCGAAAGCTCCTGCTAAGCGGCCGATCAAGAAGGAACCCGCCGCGAGCAAGACTAATGGTACAAAGGAGAGCAAGGCAAATGGGAACAAGGAGTCAAAATCAGGTACCATTACCGCATTCTTCAAAACCAAAGAGGAGCCACCTGCAGTCAAGGAGGAAGAAGTCGAGGAGCTTTCGTTGGCGGAGCGGCTTGCTCGGAGATTCAAAGTTTCACCCAAAAAGGTAGCAGCTGCTTCTACTTCTACCCCGAAGGCAAAACGCTCAACTAAGCCTGCTTCGACAATTGATCTGGCGGACTCTGACGACGAGATGACCGCTGTAATGAACGATGAAGATGATGTCTTCACCTTGGAATCGGATGATGCGGAGCAGAAGCCTGCGACGAAGCCCGCAGCAAAGCCGAAGGTAGCTGCACGTAAAGCAACTGCTAAGAAGTTGCCAGCAGCGAAGATCAAGAAGACCGCACCGGCCAAGAAGGCTACACCCGCCAAAAAGAAGTCGAAGAAGTCACCTCTAGAAGATGACAGTGAAGACAGTGACGATGCAGCCAGCGACGACGAAGCTAATCCTTCACCAGTGGCCCCTCGTCCTAAACGTGAACGTCGTACGCAAAAGCGCATCGTCTACGACGAAATGTCAAGTGATGAGGACGACGGCGATGACAAGAACGATGCCGAGGAAGAAAGTTTCGCATTGGATGATGCTGACGACGACAGTGATTTCGAGTAATTATGTGGAGTCGAGCGCCTGCGGCGTTGCAGGACTGAAGTGAAACACAGCAAAAGCGAAAACACCAATGGACCAATTCATTGGGCATAGTGAACGACCAGGAAGACGACAAATCAACTCGTAATTCATTCAATATAGCGTTTCTTTTGCAGGTTCATCATTGAAGCTCTTCAAGCAGAGGTGAGTCCTTCGTTCGGCGTCTCCCAAACTCTCCGGAGCTTCGTTGCAAACTCGTCGAGCTTCTGGTGCCACAGCGTAAACGGACTGGGGTTCAAGTGCACGGCAAGAGCTACGATGGCAGCAGCAAATTCGTCAAACTCAAGTTGCAGTGTGTCGTCGTTCTCGAGAGACATCACCGACGAGAACACGTGCTCTGCATCAGCGAGAGCAACTCTGCCGCCGCTCCACCGAGGAGGGTGGCAGTCATCGTTCGCGTCATCTGGAGAGCCTAGCAGGCCAAAGGCATTCAAGAACGTCTGGAATTCGCCGAAACTCATGGAACTTCGCTTGGTCTTTTCCAGTTGGAAGTCTGAGCCGGGATCAGGCTGCAAGAGTGCAGCACTGACGTCTGCTGCAGAGCTCTCCGAGTCTTTGCCTTGAACAGTTCCATCTCGCTGGCCTCCGTTTTCTTGCAGCTCACGAATGAGTGCCTGCTCTTCGAGTGCTGCACGCTCGTCAGCTGCAACTTCATCTTGCTTTGCGTAGAAGAAGAAAACAGTGCGTAAGAACGCGCGGTGTTCTAGGAGTGCGCGGCCGACGAGTGGGCAACTAAGTTTTGCAGCGAAATTCCGTTCCACAAGCGCATTGTCGCTTCCGAAGGCACGTGGTGCGAGGATCTCTCGGCAGAAGGCGGCCATTATACGTCCTAGACGATCAGCAAGCGCAGCAGCTTCTAACGTGGCCTCTTTGTTGTCGTCTTGAGAGCTTCCGAGTTTCTTGATCGTTGAAAGTTGAGCCCTCTCACGTTTTAGTGCTACAGCAGCGCGGTGCCTTTCAATGGCAATCAGCACAAACAATTCCGAGAATCGAGTTTTCCCCACGATAAGCTCCTGATCCAGTGAGGCAGCAGTGCCGTCTGACCGCCTTACAAAGAGAGCTTGCAACTTGACAAGAGGCAAATTCTGAGGATGCACTAGATCGAGCTCATACAGCATGGCTCTCCATCGATAAAAGGGTACCTGTGGCGAGCAATTGTAGCGCGCTTCCGAGAACCGTTGAAAGAGATGCGCGATGTGAACCGCATAGAGTCTTAGCACGGTCTCTAGTTCTCGAAGTTGCTCGGTGGGAGCATCCACGTTGTTCGTCCCCTTGTCTTTCATGAAATGGTTGAGACTCATTCGAGAGGTGTCGTAGAAACTTTGGAGAGCATCCTGTATAACTACGACGCCGCTGCTGGATTGACGCCGTAGCAGTATTGGAATCCCTTCTACAGACTGCGGTTCCGCAGCTTGATCTTTCGTAGGAGCCAACCGTCCGTGGTATCCTGGGATGGAATCGATACAAGGGCGTAGCGCCTGACTAATGAGGAATATCTCCGTTAAGCAGGTCTGCCGTAGGAGGGTTGTTCCATTCCTGCTGCCACGTTTGGCAGCTACTCGCCAGGCAAACGCGAGAAACTCTCGAACACATTGAACGGGATCTCCATCTACTTCGTTACTCTCTGGTTTACTCACCAGACGAACAAATTCTTGGTCCACGTAATGCAGCAGTCGCTGAGTGTGACGACGAATGAAGACATTGGGGTCGTTGTTGCATAACGCAAGACTGTGTCGGGCATACACGCGCCACGTTTTGTGAATAGCGCGCACCATTGGGCTCGAGATTGTAAGAGATGATGCACGTGCCTTGGTAGGGGATTTGACGCCTTGCGAACTAGCACCTCTCGGGCTTCGCTTTGTTGCCAGCACACCTGCCACAAGTGTGACTTCCATCAATGCATCAACGCGAAGTTTCGCGTTGTCTAGCCACCCCATCTTTTGAAGTGAGTCAAACAATGCATCGAAAGTGATATCAGCAGCTACACCACCAGCTTCTTTCAGGAGCTCAGCAAACAGCCAATCGATGTCAATCTGGGCCACATCGCTGTCTTGGACAATGGCAGATTGAAGTAGCAGCTCGCGCAAAACGCTACGAGACAGACCTCGCAGGTATTTGCTGCCCTTACTAGCCTCTGTTGCGCTGTCGCGGCTTTTCCTCCTCTTCAGTCTTGCCTGTGGCCGCCTTTTGTCTTCCTCACCAACTTTTCGTCGACCCCTCTTGCCGTTTGCTGCTTCCGTTTTGGATAATTTCTCGGCTGCACGATGCTGCACTTCCTCCTGATGATTCAAATGAATAAATAACGCGCGACATTGATCCCGCTGCCACTGCAGCTGGTACTTGTACGTTTCCATAAGCAGTGCAAGGAAGACATCGGTTGGAATCTTGCGTTCGTCCCCTGTAGGCTGGTAGAAAGTGCCTAATCGCGCTACTAGCTCTTCGGATGATGGGGCGACCGCGAACCTCAGCAGCAAGTTATTGAAAGTCTCCAGTGAGATTGGCTCCCCCTGGTTGCTCTCGATAATCTCACGTAGCGCAGCTTGAGCGGCAATATGCGGAGGTATTACCTCCTGCTCCACTTGACCGGAATCGGTCATGTTCGCAGCGGGCGTCGTAGCATCTACAGTCGAAGATAGAGCGGCAGATAGCTCACCTAACCGAGTCCTGGGCTTGCGTTTTGGAGACCGGACTGGGGATGTCGGTGCAACTACAGACGCTTCATTGATGTTGGTTCGGTTTATAGGACTCCGTTTGGGTTTTCCTCGATGTCTGCTACTTCCTGCCGGAGAAGGCCGACAAAGCACTTTGAAGTGGAGGAGTCTGAAGACAGTTCGAGCGAGAAATGTAGCCTTCAGTACACAGACAAACTGAGTAGGGCCCTCGTAATGGTTGTCAGTGCCCTCGTAGCTGCCTGGAAGAGGTTCGTCATACGGGATACCAAGTCTGACATCATCCATAGCTTGACAGACCCATAAGAAGAAGCAGAGCTCTTGACGTGAACAGGTTTCCTCCAAGAACTGGCAAAAGAGTTCCAGACTGTAGTTGGCACTCCGTACGCTGTGAAGGCAGCGTGCAAACTGCTCCAGCTCGTGAGCGGCATCCAACTCACGACTACAACGCTCCAAGAAGAAGTGAAACATAATAAGTGAAAGTGACACCGGCCCAGTCGCTGGGTTACCGGCACTGGAGCTGACGCCCGATCCCAGCGTTGGGTCTCCGCCAATTCCACGACTACCCAAGAGGTTTTGAGCTTCAACAGCAGCCAAGAACCGCTGATAAAATGCCCACACGAGCTGAAGGCAACCCGAAACAACCTCTTCGTTATTTCCCTCGGCTTCAGCGGTGTTGGTGCGACTAAGACCATTGCCTGGGGCACTTATTGAAGCAGCAGATCGGGGCCGTCGTTTGTTGCCGGTAGCATTTCGTGAACCAGAACCTTCCGAAGAACGTGTGTCTCTCCTAGCTGATAGAGCTCCAATCGGCGGGATTAAAGTCGGCACGCTCCCTTGTCTGCGTGCCTTCGATTCTTCCTTTGCTGTAGTAACTTGCTTCTCTGTCATAAGCACACCAGTGATAAACTTGCTTAATTCTATCGGTGGCTCTTGCTCGGGCTTGGGATCCACCTGCTTCTTGCGAGGCTTCCGCACGTTTGTTGGTTGTGGAGGGTTTACGATACGCGAAAACCAGCTCAATGCGGAACCTTGATCACCATCTTGTGGTACACCAGGCTGATCCACCCTTGAGTGTGTGAAGTTGTACTGGTTGTCTTGGGTTTTAATCGCCAGTTCGCTAATTAACATGACAAATTGTTCTTCAGGTGAGTCATTACGAAGTACAACACTTTGCTGTTGCACTGGCACCGTCGAAATCGTAGCAATATCAATTGAAGGCCGGCTGTGTCGACCAACGGAGGGAGCGCTACTGGTCGTATTTGCTGTTGCAGGCGAGGCCAAGGTAGCTGCTTGTATTACTTCCAAAGATTGCAGCATCAGAGCTTGCTCTTGTTGAGATTCGCGCAGCGTCAGGTTTTCTCTCTCGAGTACACGCACACGCCTTTTCTCACTCTGGAGCTGGTTCCGGAGCAGTCCAAGCTCACTGTCATGGAATAGTGCACTTGATATCTCGACAACACGGGCCTTCTGTAAGTCACGCTCGTGGTGACTCAAACGGATCTCTTGCTTTGCCATCTCCAGTAAGCGCGATAACTCTTGACATTGTTGCTTCAACGCGCTGCTATTGTCATCGCCAGTATCCGTGTTGACTTCAGGGATTTCAGTGAATGCAAGAGCTGAAAGCGCTGCATCATCGCTTCGACTGTCCAGTGCTTGATGCCTGGAACCCGAATTGCCATCAGCAAAGGAATCGACCGCGCTTACCTCATTCTGCTCGTGAAAGTCGCGCAGATCGCACATCTCAGTGTGGAGCTGCTCGTTTTTCAATGCAGCAGCGGCAAGGGTATCTTCAAGTTCCGTCATCCTTAGTCGGAGGCCATCAACTTCGTTCACAAACACAGAGCGAGCAAACTCGTAAAGTTTGCCAATGCGCTCGTTTATCTCCAATAGAAAATCCATCGCGTACTGCGCCTCCTTCCCTTCTGGCTTCACCCCAACGACACGAACCTTGTCTCTGGGACTGTTGTTGCTCGTCTGGTCGTCGGTCTTGTCAAAGATAACTGAGATCACCTGCTTCAATGCGAATTGGAAGAGCTTAACGAGATCTCGCGTAGCACCACGAACAATAGCGTCTGTTTGCTTTTGTTCCTGTGCCTGGTCGCCGATCGACAGCATCAGGTTATCGATCGAGCAGCACACTCGCAACATGCGACTATTATCTCGCTCGCTTTGGCGAAAAAGTTGCTCAGCTTCGTCTTCTTCATCACTGGACCATCCACCATTAACGCTAGCACAGCTCAAGCTGGTCTGCAACGGACGAAGTAGATCTTGAAATGTGCCAGCGTTTACGATCGTAGGTTCTGAATCCTTTGATGTTTTAAGCACCTCAGTGAGTGGTTCTGCTCGCTTTTCAACCTCTTTGGTAGCTTGGAGCTGCTGGAACTGGTTCGATCGACGCGAGTACTGAATCGCAGCAGCAGCAGCAAACGAGAATCGCTTGGGGCTGATAGAGACCGATGACATGCTGGGCCGGGGAGCTTTGTGAGGAGAAGAAGAAGGCGAAGGACTTCGACCGCCTATAGTTAAATTCCTTGACGAACCGGATCCTGGTCCTGACCCCAACGCAAATTGGTTTCGTAGTCGATTCACATGCTGTCGCAACTTTTGCGGCAGCTTAGGTGTACCACCAGTAGCTCCCGACCCTTTCAGTGGAGATGATCCGTCGGTAGCAATAGCAAAACGCGCATTTTTGGGCTTACCAGTCGTCCCAGTTGCCGGCCCATCAGCTCCACCGGGCCCCGAAAGGGATAAACGCGATGCAGAATTCTTGCTCATGCGCATTAGCAGTGAAGACACGTTGGCTGCCGATAACCGAGTCTCAGGCGACCATAAGGCAGCATCCAATGCGTCAGTTGAGCTTGGTGCTAGCCGAGAAGAGACGCGATATTTGGCTGAGGACGTGGATCCGCTGCGTCCGCTGGTTTCTGTTGCGTTGGATGCTTCGGGTGCTGCGCTCTCCACGGCGGACGCGGCGTTGAAGAACTCAGTCTCCTTCGGCATAATTGTTTCGCCACCGCTCAACGTTTACAGGTGAGGAGCGTCGGTGGACGTCACAACGCGCATCGCCTGAGCTTCTCGATACAGCAGCGCTTCCTCTTTCGTAACGAGGCATGGAGGGTCATCAATAGTAACTGCCGCGTGCTGCCGTGTTAACGTCAAGCTGCTTACAAGCCTAACTTCACACCCTGAAATGCAATTTCCAATAGACGATGGATTGATTACATGACCTTCACGTATTCCAGATGCCAGCTCATCGTTGCTAAGCACCACACACTCAGATCGGGCCACCTACATCCCTCTCAGTCAGAATCACCACAACAACATACACCTAAGCCATATAGAGCTCCGGGAAGCGCGCCGGCGTCTCTCCTTCTGCCAGCATCGCCTTGACGGGCTTATTCATCGCCAAGCGTTGCCACTTGCATCGCTTCGCGTGGGCCTTGCTCTCCTTCGTCATGAAGACCGAGTCATCCGACAACGCCAGCAGGTCTGACACGCATACTCTCCTAGCACCCACCGTAGCGTTCAGCGCGTCGGACAACGCTGTGCGCACCGCGTTGATGGTCGCTAGCACTTCAACTTTAAGAGCCATCTTGCGCGGGAAGATTGCGTCTTGTGACCCCACTTTCACCAGCAGAATTTCTCCTGCATTAGCATCCATGTGCAGCTGAATATTCGCGTGGCGCGGAGCAGTAACCAGCAGCATAATCGGGTAGTAGCACACGCTGCTCGGGGGTAGCAGCGTGCAGTTGGTGCACCACATTCTCGTCTCATCGCCAGTGAATAGTCGATCAGCGTACACCGCCAACAGTTTGGCCTCGTTCTCCCCCTTCTTCGTTTTCATTTTCAGTGGTCGGATAGGCAGCGAGAACAGGCTGCGGTTGCCAGTCGATGCCTTGACGTTGTCCCTTTGCTGCTGCCATGTCAAGCCACATGCATTACTGCCTGATACACGGAACTTGAACGCAAGCTCACGTTCCTCCGGATTCGGCCGCATACCTAGGTTCACAGGGAACTTCTCCCCACGAATGTAGTAAACCAACGACACTGGGAAGCTCATCCTTGATATGGTGTCCTTGGTTACTTCGCTAAAGCAATTTTTCTCGTCTTCGTCTTCTTCCTGATTTCTTGGCGTGGTGTAAGAGTAGATGGACACGATATTGTGCTCGTGAGCGAGAGCTGCAAGCTCATCCATCGGGTTGGCGCTCCTAGCGAGTTGGTTGAATAGTGTGGCTTTGTCCTTATTAGACAGAGATATGAACTTCACAGCTTCTTCCCTGTCCACCTTCAAGTCCACCCGATCAGTGCCGTCAAGGTCATCGTCTGCAAACTTCGTTGGCGGTGCCCGTGCACTTCCGATAAGATGCTCGCCGTAGTTCTGCACGATTAAGAAGCGCAAGACGCGCACTTCGTCTCGCTTGCCAGTGACAGTGTCACGAGCAAATTTAAGAAGCTGCTTGTCCATCCGCTGCGAACTTGCGTACCCATCCAACTTGCTCAGCATGACAACCGTTTTCGCGTCCAAGAGCTGTTCAAACTCGCCGGTTTTGCTCTTCGACAGCGAAATCAGCCGTGCACAAAGATCCGAAATCAGGAAATTCAGCGTCTGATACCGGCGAACGGAAACCGACATCTTGTGGAAAACGCCGTTCAAGTTGCGCTTTCCGTTTAAAGATTGTTCGCTCATCGTCTTCATGTAAAACAACCAAACTGATAGCGGCTCGCTCCACATCTCACTATCCAACTTCAGCTTGGCCTGCAGGTTCTTCTTCATCTCCTTCAGATAGGATTGCGCGGACTTAGCATGATAGAACGACGGCATCACAAACAGATCCGGTGCGGCAAGAATTGCCACTAATACGACAGCATTCAGCAATAGCGGCCACGAACCACCCTTGCTAGTGTTATCCTGAACCATGTAGGCACCAGTCATGAGCAGTCGACACAGCTCAAGACTAAGTGGCAACTGGCAGACAAAAGACCCGAACCTCGTCAAGCGAGAATCCTCTTCTTCCTCAGAGTCAATGGCGTCGAAGGAAGACAGCAGCTTGTAGGCTCCGTCGATATGCGAGAGGTCCGGGGCATCCAAGGCCTGTCGGAGAAGTGCACTGGGCACTCCAAACTGGTTTAGCCGTCCCTTCAGTTGCAGGACGATCCGGTCAAGCGGTTTACGCAGCAATTCCGGGGTGTTGTATTCAGCCATACACAGGTCACGGAATGACTCCGTAAACAAGTGGAACGCCGTGCCAGGCATGACTCGCCCAGCACGCCCAGAGCGTTGCAGCGCAGAGGCGCGTGAGCACCAAGTATCCATCAGAACCTCCGCGTGTGATTTCCCGGCATTTGGCATCTCGATCTGCTTCTCAATCGCGCAATTAATCACATGCGTGACATCCGGGATGGTCACACTACTCTCAGCAATGTTCGTGGACAGAATGATTTTGGTGGACCTCTCCCCTAGTAATTTGAATGCCTCCTGCTGATGCTCCAGCTCGATGCCAGAGTGCAGCACCAACACTTGAACATTTTGCCCTCCTGCACCCATTGCAAGAATGCTCAACTTGTCGTATAGCGAGTCGATACTTCCGATACCAGGCAGGAATATGAGAATACACTGTGACCCAGTCTGATAGCGGTGGTCCTCGATGAGCAAACGCACCATTTCCTCAATGACCACCAACTGCTTTTCGTGGATCTTTGAGATGGCCTTCTTCGCCATTTCACTGTTCGCACTCAAGCCGCTTTGCGTTAGGATTTGAAATTGGTCTTTCATGAGGACCATTTCCTTTTGGCACCGTCGCCACAGATCTGGAAACCAATCTGAAAAACCGTCTAGGTAGACGGTTTTCACCGGGAACAACTTGGAGCCGACGAAAAGAGGTTTCCTGCTGACTAAGCGCGTCGAAAGTGCCTTGCCGAGGTACTTGATAAGAACTTGCGCATCCATGGTTGCGGACATGATCACGAGGCGAAGATGAGGATGATCTTTCAGCTGAAGCTTCAATAGTAGCAGCAGTAAGTCAACATCCATACTGCGTTCGTGCACTTCGTCAAGCACTAAGTGCGTAATCTTCCTCAGCGCTTCTGGATCATGAATAATCCGCTCAACCATGTACCCAGTCGTGACGTACGTGATCTTGGTCTTTCCGGATGTCATTTGTTTTTGCCCTATTCTGTAACCGATGACTTTTCCTATTTGGCCATCCTCTCCAAACTCGTTCCCTTCTCGCATCCTAGCCACCGTGTTGGCCAGTTCAATTGCAGCGATACGTCTCGGTTGTGTTACGTAGATGTTAACAGGACGTTCACTAGCTGTGCGATCTCGGGCCCACGAGTCGTGCAAAAATTGAGGCACCGACGTACTTTTACCACAACCAGTTTCGCCTTGGATGATTGTCAGTTGATTTACCGCCACATTCTCCAGAATCTCCTCACGATGAGCAAATACTGGCAGTGTCTTCATTAACCCCTTCAGACTCACTGGCTTCTTGGTCTCGGTCTCGGTCTCCGCGACATATCCGGCGCCTTGGCGCACAGCACTGTCAGTGCCAAGACGTTTTGCTACAGAAGATGGCATCAACCCCTTTACTGAACGAGGATCGAAAGCCGGCGCTGAATCATGGAGATTGGAGGGAGATCCAGGTGGCAAAGGTGGAGTAAATTGGCCTGCAGGCTTGACTGCAACGGAGTAAGGGTCGAACATTGGCGCCGGCGCATCAAGATGCGGTGGCGAGCCAAGCGGTAGCGGTGGGGTAAATTCAGCTTGAGGGAGTGGAGGTGCAACTACTGCATGTGACGGTAGTTCACAACTATCAGTGTTGATAGAGCCACTCTTCAGCATGGACCTTTCCAATGCTGTTATCGCCGCGCTCTTGTTGTTCAGGTTGACATGCACTACGTCCACTGGGAGCACTATCAATGCCTTCATCCGTTGCATTGTAGCACGGACGTACGTGTAGTGCGTCCAAAAGAGGTTGCCGTTGGAAATTTCAGCAAAACTATTCACGACCGGGTCCACCTCCTTTCGAGTAAATCCGGTCTTTTTCTTCGTTAAATTGATCTTGCCACCATGCTGCATCATGACCTGGCAAACTCGAACAAACACCTCACACGAGAAATATGTAGGGCAACCCGAATTCTGTGGCAATTTGTTTCCCATCACAAGCCGCAGCTGGTGAAGCTGTTTGAGTGTCTCCAGGTAGCCGCTCACGACAGCGTAGACCTCCATATTCAAGATCTGCTCGTCAAACACGACAGGGTCCCGAGGTTCTGATTTTTGCTTGGACATATCTATCGCCAGCGAAATCAATGACGTCAGCAACAACAGCTCAAGTAGTCGATCATCCAGTAAGCTTGCGTTGGCCAGGTATGTGCGATCTTGTTTCCACAAAACGAGCAGACCATACACAATGTTCTTCACTGCAAGCCCCTTTTTGTCCGTCTTTCCCAGCATACCAGCCAATTGCCCCGCCTTGGGGGTTCCTCCACTAGGGTCTTCGTATAGTAGAACAAAAACCAAAGAACGAAGCATCCGGTCAACCGCCCTCGCCGAGCGTCCTTGTACCGGGACAGACAGGAACGGACGGAGGCAGCCCAAGGGTGTGACGAGTACTTCCACCGTGTTGTCAACTGTCATTACTTGCACCACCGGCGTATCTAACGCCAAATAAGACAGACGCCGCGCCGGTGCTTGCAGTTCATCCAGTGACTTGCTTTCTAGACCAGGCACTGAAGACAAAGGGTCAAATCTCTGACTCAGCCCATGCGCTTTCGTTTCCAGAATGTCGATCGCCATCTGTGGGTAATCGCATTGATCGATCAGCTTTTTGTATCGTTTGATCTTCTTGCTCGGTATGACCGGCTCGATCTTCATCGGGAACTTCTTCAGGAACGCTGCCTCGTGTCCGTAGAACCGGTAGATTTCAAACAGCGCTCGCAAGAACCCCTTCTTCGTCGCCTCAATCTGACCCAAGAAGGGGTTCTCCAGCGTCGGCAAATGCCCCGCCACCCACCTTGCTGCGTCCGTCGGATACAGCGAGCTCGACGCCTGCCTCCGCTGCACAGGGAAGTCTAACTCCACCGCCATGCCGAACTCGTCGTCCAGCAGCGGCGTGAAATCATTGCCGCAGAGCAACGCCAAGTCCACGAGTTGCTCCACTTGCAGCCCGAGGGCCTGCGCCACCAAGTCGGACGAGAAGACTCTCGCGCGCAGCTTCGTCTGCTCTGGGTTCTGCTCGTCCTCGTAGAAGGTCAGTTTCCCGAACGGAATGTACCTGACCCCAGTCATGACCAAGAAGTCCGAGTCTTCCGCCAAGACCGCGAACGCCTTTCCTGTCCGCACCAGATTTCCCAGCTCTTCGTCGGCCTCTCGAGTCGCCGTCGTGATGGCGATGCCGTGTTTCTTCAGCACGCCGCGTAGTTTCTCTCTAGCGAACGGGAACCGGCCGTTCGTGTGCTGCAGCGTCTTGGCTACTGCTCCCGTTTGCTGTGGACTTCTTGTAGTAGTAGTAACGCTACTTCTTCTACTGCTATTACTACTACTAATTGTCTCTAGTGCCAGACTGTGGGTCAACTGCTCGATCTGCTGGGCCTTCTGCAGCGCGCGGTCCTGCAGGCAGAGGCCTTTGCGGTGGCTCTCGCCCCCGAAACACTGCGGCGGGTCCGTGACAAACACGAGACGCACGTGGCGGGCCCGCAGCCGCCTGAGCCACTCGTCCACGTACCTCTCCAGCCGCAGCGTGCAGCCGCCCAGCAGCAGCCACGCGGGCGACGCGTCGCTCTCCCGGAACAGTTCGTCGCACAGGTGGTAGAGGAAACCCACAAAGTCCACGGCCAGCGTCACGTCGCGCAGGTCGGACGTCTCCACGGACGTCTGCGCCTCGTTCTGGCGGCAGAAGCGTGTGAGGCCACGCACGCCCATGGCTTGAGTTCTTGTCTCTTGAGGCAGGTAAGTGCCGTCGCTTGCTGGTTTCCCTTTGGATTCCGCACTGATTGATTGATGGACCTGGAAGGATAGAAAGAAAAAAATGTCACTAAGTCGAGGTAAATACCTCGATTTTAATGATAGCAAACTTTAACAGACCTTCATTCATAAGAAGTACTTATTGTGATCGTCGACAGGCAAAATAGCGAGCTAATAGGACGTATGAGGGTAAGGGTACTCTATTAATCGGAGTAAATTAAATTATAAATCGGACTATGAATCAGGGTGTGGACACCTTAACCGGAGTACATGGCGAAACGGCACAGAAGCCTACGTACGAGCATCAAGTCAGTCACGAGTCATTGTACAATGTCTTCTGCTTGTAGTTGTTCGCCTTGGCTTTGCCGTGCCAACTTTTAGCTGTAAGTGCCACTAGTTGAGCCTGCTTTGCATTCTGACTTCGCTTCATAATATAATATATTATAGAGCTTGATGTCGGGCCTTCTGCTTTGTAGAGTACTCCACCAGATCCGAGCTAACATTCTTGTCAGCTATCGAATACACCTTCTCAAGCTGTCTTGCTCTGCATTGAACTCACATTCTGTATCCTCAACAGGTGCACTATTTCTGCTAGTTTTTTTGCAACTCTAGCTCACGTTTTCTCCATAGCGTGTTTATTTAACATATTATGTTGCAGGGGCTCAGAATGCCTAGCCAAGCATGGGCATTTCAAGCAATTCAACTATATATGGACGACAGGGCATCTAATAAAACGAAGTACAAATAGGTGAACTGATGTTTAATTATAAGCTGCGCCCCGTTTATATATAGCACATCGGTCTTATTAGCGATCTAAATCAATCGATTAGCAAATAAATAGGACATCATGCTTGGCTTTCACAATACATATATTATTAATAATTAATAATAATAACAAACTTGAATAGAACTTCATTGAGAATCGTCCTTCTCGCCAAAATGACTGCACGTCGCTCCGGCCCCCGCTACGTGCGTGGCTGCGTGGTGCACGCGCCGTCGCGCGGCTCGATCGAGTTGTTCGAGGACGCGTTCCTGTCCGTGGACCCCGTCACCGGGCGCATCGAGACTTTCCACCCTGAAATCCAGCGCGCCGACCTGCTGCTCCTGTCCTCGTCGTCGACTTCAGAGGTCCTGCACCTGCCCCAAGGCCACTTGCTCCTGCCTGGCTTCGTGGACACCCACGTGCACGCGCCGCAGTTCCCGTTCATGGGGACGGCCACCGACGTCCCGTTGATGCAGTGGCTGGACCAATTCACGTTCCCGGTGGAGCAGAAATTCCGGAACGTAGAGTTCGCCTTGGAGTGGTATTCCAGACTTCTGGACAAAATGTTGAGCGAGGGCATCACCACAGCGCAGTACTTCGCCACGAGCCACGTAGAGGCCACCAAGCAACTAGCAGATCTAGTGCAAGAGCGGGGCCAACGCGGGTTGGTGGGGCTCGTGTCCATGGACCGAAACGCCCCAGAAGCGTCGAATTCCGACAAATGTCTGCAAGACGCTGAGGAGTTCATCCGGTACGCACTGAGCAAAGAAAACGAGCTCGTGCAGCCCGTGGTGACCCCGAGATTCGTGCCCACGTGTTCGTTGGCGCTGATGAAGGGGCTGGGGGCGCTGGCCAAGAGATACGACGTCCACGTGCAGTCGCACATCGCAGAATCGGTGGACGAGGAGGCGGCGGTGGAGACGCTGCACCCTGGACGACGGGACGCCGAGTTGTTCCTAGAAGCGGGACTGCTGACGCCCAAGAGCTGCATGGCGCATGCGGTGCACTTGACAGAGCAGGAGCTGGGGCTGATGCACCGCACTGGCACGGCCATCGCGTGCTGCCCGCTCTCGAACTTCTTCTTTGCCAACGGGTTCCTGGATGTGAGGAAAGCTCTGGACAAGGAGGTAGATGTCGGACTGGGCACGGATATTGCCGGGGGATACTCGCCGAGTATGCTGCGGGCGATTCAGACGTGCGTGCTGACGATCAAGGCGCTGGAGATTCGAGATGGCACATCGAGTGCCTCGACGCAGCCGTTTGATTTCAAGGACGCCTTCTGGTTGGCGACGATGGGCGGAGCGAAGGCGCTCAAGCTGGAAAACGACACTGGCAGCTTTGCAGTCGGGAAGTGCTTTGATGCGATACTTGTGGATGTCCATCGTGGGAATAATTTGGTCTTCTCCGAGCGGGATACGCCAATGGACGTCTTCCAGAAAGTCATCCACAACGCTGACAACCGCAACTTTGCAAAGGTGTTCGTGAAAGGTAAAGTGGTGCATGAAAACCCGGTGTAAGGTCATGCGATTAATGCTCGTAACAACTACAGTGCACATATTCAAGACTCACGTTTTGTAAAAGAATTTTGTGTTGACTTTCCTGCTTAGAACCTACTACCGCACACGTTTCGACCAACTACCATCCAACTACTTCGACGTCACAAATGAGAAGAATAAAAAAGCTCGTGGGGGGGGGGGGGGGGGGTGGAGGCACTCACACACAACGGGCTCAAGTAGGAACCTCGCGGCGACACGACGGACAACGAGGGGGCTGCTCGGCATTGCGCACCAGCACATCCAAGCAAGCCTTGTGGAGCTCGTGGCCGCACCCGTCCAACTTCACCGTCTCGCCGGACGCCAAATCTTGCCCGCAAATCACGCAGTTGCGCTCGTGATCCGGTTTCGCCAGCGCCAGACCCGCTCGAGTACTCAGCGAAGCCGAGATGCTGAAGAACGTCGCCTTCAGCTCGTTGCCCGTGAGAACGTGGTGATACGTTCCACCCATCCTCTCTGCAACTCGCTCCAGCATATTCAGGTTAATGCTTCCGAAGCCCACCGCAAAGGCCTGCAACCCGTTCTTCTCATAGCACCCCCTAATGTGCGTCGCAAGCTGTTCACCCTGAAGAGGATCGCACGGGTAGCCGTCACTGAAGAACACCACAGCCGGCTTGTACACATCGAAGTTCACTCGCGAGAGCACCTCGTTCGCAGCGCGAAGTCCCGCAGCGTAGTTCGTCCCTCCGCCGCGATACGTGATGGTGACATTTGTCATCGTGATGATGTTCTGCGCTTCGTAGACGATCTGCGCGTAGTTGTTGAAGGTGACAACCGAGACCAAGTCCAGTAAAGCTCCATCCGCGATGCGATTGTAGACGTACTCCTTCCACGCTGCCATGAGATCACTCCAAGGCTGGCCGCTCATCGAACCCGAGCAATCCAGCACGAACACGTGATGCATCTTCCCGCCACTAGCGACGTGCGAGCACTCGAATTTGTGTCCGCTGACGTACGTAAACCTGTCATAGCCCGATCTAGGCTTGGACTCCGGTTTGTGCCACGCAGGGAGGATGCAATGCGAAGGTTTGGCGTCATGGTCAGGCGCATCGCACTTGTAGCCACATTTCCCGAAGAGCTCCACCTCCATCTTCGACGTGCACGGATCTTCCCAGCCCAGAGTCTTCCAGAACTGTTCGTGCAGAACTTCGTCAGTCTCTTTCTCCGGCTTTGGCTCCAATGCGCGCGTGCAGTGACGACGCTGATCAGTGGAGCTTCCAGAGTACACACACTTCGCCTCGCTCCCTTGCTCGCAATCAAGGTAGTGCACATGTTCGCGACCCGTCTTGTAGCAGTACAAGTTGCACATTTCAGCGATTCCCAGCTCGCCAGTCTTGTACTTTCGCTCTTCAATGTCGATTTCCTCCGCGTCCGACAAGAAGTACGTGTTGCGCATGTTGCCGTGCGACGTCGTATGCGACCCGAAGTGCCCGAATTTCTTCTTGCAAAAGTAGCTGCAGCACGGACAGCGGACGTCGCAGTAGTGAATCGTCTTGTCTTGAGCGTCCCCATCGTCGTCGTCGCTCGATTCACAGATGCAAGTGTGCGCACCTTGATGCATCTTCTGGCTGGGCGGTAGCAGCCTCGTGCACTTCTTGCGAGAGCCGTTCATCTCTTGAAAAGTGAACTGAAAGCTGCCGCGAGCCCCCGTGAATGTCTTCGACGACTGCTTGAGAAACACTTCCACTCGACAAATGCCATCTTCTTCGCACATGGCTTGGCACTCGTGTCCATTCCCGCACATGTGCACTACTGGAGCTTCAGAAGCCGCGTCAAACGTGTTGGACCCTTTCTCGTCGCCATTTTCCACTGAGAATACCACAGTGACGTCAACTTGGCCGTGGAAATGGTCCATGACGCCACACACTTCGTTGCATCCATCCATGACGCACTTCTGCATGCAGCGCACTTCGACACACTTGTGGGCAGTGTGCGGGTCCTCAACGTTCAAGACGCACCGCCCGGAGCAGTTTTGTGCCGAGCACACCTCGCCACACGTGTGAATGGGGACATCGCACTTGTGCAAAAGACTGTGGCCTCGCTTCAAGGAACACTTCTTGCCGCAGTTTGGCGAATTTGCCATGCAGCATTCTTGACCACACGTGTGATCTCCGTCGGCACATTCACATTTGCCTTCGTGGCCTGCTTCTTTGGAGCACGGAGGAGTCTTCCCGAAGTGCTCACTGCTCTCGCAGTACTCGCAGCGGCCAGCGCAGACGTGATTCCCTCCGCAATCGTGTGGGGCAGTCCCTGGGTAAGCGGCAGCTTTCATGCAGCCAAGGCGACAATCGTCGCACTTGCTCTGACAGCGTGTGAGCAGCATCTGGAATCGCCCCAGGTACTGCTGCTCTACTGCCTTCCACTCTTCGGGTACTCGACCTCGCAGCATTTGCTTGACCCAGAGGGAGATTCGAGCCTTGCGACGAAGTACGATGAAAGCCAGGAAAGCGTCAAAGTCGGCGACAATCTCTCTCGACACTCTGCCACCCCGGATGCTTGTATTGGCCCGCAAAAACAACCGAAGTAGCTGTTTGATCGGGTCATGAACCTGCACAATCGTGTCTTCGCTGGTCGAGCAGCAGTCAAACCCAAGATCAATCTCCCAGTCTCGCAACGCGTCAAGATCGATGCAGTCACTGAGAGTTCTCCACTTCTCGCCCAACGCAGGATACTCGGCCGTCATCGCCATCAGATCGACGTCTATCACTTTCCCGCCAGCCAACATGATGTCTTCTCTCAAGTACGGGGCAATGTCTACTGCTCTCGCCACATACTCCTGCGGGATAATGCAACCCGTTCGGAGCAGCCCCGGGAGCTTCGAACTGATTTCAGACAACTGGAACTGCTTGGCACCTTCATCCAGCGATGTCCAGTCCAGAATGGCGATTTTAGCGAGCACCAGACGGATGCAGTTCAAGAAAGTTTTACCGCTCCGAAAACCTGCAGCCTCCACGCCACACAACGACTTCTCGATAAAATTCTGGGCGTGCATCAGCGATTTGTAGTAGTTGATGGTGCCCAGTGGTGGGGAGCAATTGATGTCCAGTTGGCCCGAGTACAAGTCGAGCAGGAAGTTGTTGTCCTTGTTCGCTCCGACCAGCTTCTGGAACTTGGCAAGGAACTCGTCCAGCACGCCCTTCTGATCGTTCGGGTTCACATCCTTCACCGACATGTAGAGCTTGCCGCGGAAGAGACTCGGATCTCCCTTGATCAAGGCTACACCCTTCTGGAACCGAGCAAACAGGTCGTCGATCTCCTTATCGTACCGCATCTCCATTCGGAATATGGTGAACATCGAGATGGATGCGTTGAGGACCGATAAGAAGACGTCCTCCTGCTCCGTTCGCTCGAAAGACCCCAGACCTTCGAAATCAAGCACGACGAGAAGAACATTCTTCGGCAGAATACGGATCGATATCCACGCTCCGTCAGTGCAGCGCGCTCCAGCGATTGCAAACGACGACCCCGTTAAGTGGTTGAGCAAATAGCTCTTGCCCGTCGACTGCTTTCCCATTGAAGTGATCACGGCGCAGCGCCCTTGCCACGACTCGAGCAGCGGCGATAGGAGACCGAACCGAATCGAACGCGCAATGTCGACTGCTTGAAGGTTTTGCGACTGGGTATCCATCGGCGTTGCTTTGCCGTTCGTCATGACTGTGAGCGAATTCCCTTCAGCTCGGCAGATTTGGATAGGGACGAACGTTATCAGCTCCTGCAGAAAGGATCGGACAGGCCGAGGCGCAACGTCGTCCAAACTGCCATTCGACTCTGTTAAGAACGCCAAATCTCGCGCCAAATCCATTCCGCTGAGAAGTTTGTTCAGATTCCGCAGATCGCGCATCACGACCTGGAAGAAGTATCGACAGCTCTCTTCAGCCGTCTGCGTCAGTGCAGAACTGCACGTCAGGTGCAGCTTTAGCGTCGCCCGTGTGTCATCAACTCCTCGGATCAAGCCACGAACAGGGAACTTCTCGTACGTGTGATAGAAGGCTCGAAGCCAGTGATCCACCTCGTCGCCGTCCGATCCATCCGCCTCACTCTTGCTGCCGTTGACCGAGTGTTCTTTCGAGTGCTGAATACGGAACGACTCGCTTCGCACTGTCACCGCTAGACGAAGCACACAGATTTTCTTTCGCCCCTCGTCGACTGAGAACAACAAGTCGTCGAAGCACTGGACCGACAGACCCTGCGAACGGAGCGGCAAGCCTACAAAATTATTCACGGGAACGTCACGGAAGTCTTCGCTGGCCACGGCAAACAACTCGGCGTGTTGATTGGGTTCGGTGGCGTCTTCGACCTCCTTATTCGCCACAAAGCCCAGCACCATGTTGTCAGCCATAGCAAACAGCGAACTGTTGGGCGCACGAGGCCCTGATGGCATTATTTGCACTGCTCGTGACGTCTGCTGGTTCTTCAAATTCACCGACTGGATTGACCCTTCCGTGTCGGTCGCGTACAGAGAACTATCCACGAGCAGCACGTCTGCAACCGGGAGTACCAACGACATTCGCAGCGACAACTCAACGCGCTTGTAAATCTCGAGTGATTTAAACGCTTCGCTGAATCGGTAGAGCACCACTCGCCCACCTTCTTCCACGAATGCTACGACTCGTTCGTGAACGTCGAAGTCGCACAACGATGCAGGTCGCCCAAATGAGCGTGTGAATGTCACCTTCCCAATATCTTCTCTCCAACATGATCGCTCAAGCGGGAAGTCTACACGTTCCACCAACGTCCCACACGGTGATGTAGTCACCAACACCATGCAGTGAGTCTTAATGGTGAAAGCCTTAAGAATTTTTGAACCCGGCCTCAGACGATGAGTACCCAGCTGAATGGTGCTGAAAAATCCGTTGTCGTTCTGCGCCAGCCTGAAAACCTTCATCTGGTCCGTTGCGGGCTTCCAGTGTTCCTCCTGAACGTCGCAGTAAATCGTCATCTGACGTACACGTGGACGGAGTGTTGTCATCAGACCGCCTTCGTGTTGCTCGCGCCAAGCACGAAGTAAACTTTTAAACGCTTCAGAGATGATTTTGCGCTCATCAGCTTGGCACGATTGACCGAGTGATCTTCGCGTTTCCTCGCTCCATTCGGTCAGCAACACGCTTTCAGTGGCTGCGAAGACACCCTCGATGGCCTCAAACCAAGCTTGCCGAGCTTCATTCAACGGTCCAGTCATGCACTCGCGGAACTTGTCTGATAGGAGCTCTGAATCCTGATCCCAAAACGTCAACTTCTTCAACGTTCGCCCAATAAATCCTTCATTGTTGGTTGAAACTTTCGTGTCGGAAACAGTGAACTCTCGGATGAATGTTGCAAGGGCTTCGCTTATGTCACCTTCCGGGTCGTTAGCCAGATGATCGCGGAACATCGAAGCTATAGCTTTCATCTGGTTCTTGAGACGGAGTGGCAAGTTCAAAGTCACTTGTGTCACAGTGTCAAGTCTGCTCCAGATGTTACGCTTCGCCTGAACCTCTTGCAGGTACGCGTTGAGAGTCACGAATGCTGGCTCACCTTTTGCCCCCTTGAGCAGCACGTCCAAGTTGAACATACTATCGATGCAGCCAAGTAACTTCGCCCGATAGTCCTCGATGTACGCTTGCACTCGGTCCGTCGATTGGTCCACCGACGTCTGAAGGCTACGGTCCAGCATGTCCTTAACTGCCTGCAGCTCTGCCTCGGGCCATCGTCCAGTAGCCTGGAGCAGCATGTTGAAGAATTGACCAGGGGTCGTCATGCCGAACTCAAGCCGCAGGTTGCGTTGCTTCGATTCGTCGACAAGCCACTTCGCAAATTCCTTGGAATTGTCAAATTTGTGGTTCGATGACTCGGTACTTTTCGTGGCTGGAGCTGGTTCCACCACAGTAAACGCCGGGTAGCTTCCCTTTAGCAGTTGGACGTTCTGGGTTGAGGAGTTCACTGGCAACGGCACATCCGTCAGGTTTTCACAGCCGACTGCATCCTTCTGCTCTTCCTGCCGCTCAACGTGGAACGCGACTGAAAACGACTTCCAAGCGTCCAAGTTGTTGGAGTTCATGGAGACCACAGTCCGCTCAACAAGCTCAACGTCCTCCGGCGACAAGCAGCACACCATGTCGGGGCTCAAGCAGGTCAGGAAACGGAGCACGTACGTCGCAGTATCGCGCAGTCGAGACTTTCGGAACAAACAATCTCGAATCCAACCGAACAAGACCAACGAGTGCCCCCCCGTAGTCTCGTCGTCCTCCCGGGTGACGCAGTAAATCCCCTGGTCTTCCGTCTTCAAGTTGCTCTCCATCTCGTCCGACCAGCAGTTCAGTCTCTCGAGCTCGTGCTTCACTGCGTTTTGCTTACCGAACAGGGAAATCACCTTGACGTCGTTCGTCTCGCGCTTCTCGTCCGTTCCGAATACTTCTCTGCGCAGAAAGAGAGCGAAGTCGTTATCGAACTCACGAGCCTCCAGCATCTCCATTCCGAAGTCCTTGGAACTCACCGACGACATCATTCCGAGCAAACAGCTCAGGCGCATCACCTCCAGCTCCCCCAAGACGGGCTTCACCACTTCGACATCGTTTTGGACCTCCGACACCAAGCTTAGCAGACGAAAACAGTCCGAGCTGATGAGCTTCTGGTTGGCACCAAGTTTGTAGTGCATGGTCGACCTCTTCTTGCTCTTCGACTTGCTGCCTCCCAAGAATTTTGAGCTATGACTGAATCGCTTCGGATGGATTGGTCTTTTTAGTGACGATTCTCCCCCAAGCGAGAAGCGCTTGCGTGCGTTGAAAGCTGAGACCTGCCACTGTCACCCAACACAGTGATGCCCTTGACAACGGTATGCTGGCATCAGGTATTGGACAGTTAACGACCTGGCAGACAATTCCTTGAAATTTTTTCGAATTCGACAAGGGAAGCAACCGGTTCAACACTGAATTTGGACTAGTTTTACGCTAAAGGAGACGGTGCTCTACTACATGTACTTATTGTCGCGGTTCAGCTGCACAAGCAACAGCCCTCGTTCGCGTGAAATGCTGATGCCCAGGCAATCCTCGTCGACACTCGATCTCTCTCTGCCCACCTTTCTCACGACATACAGTTGGTCCGCCGCCAACGCGTGGTTGAGCCGTGCAAACTCGCTTTGGAGATCACGCTGGACGGTGTCCGTGAGCTCTTCCTCGGAAGGAGCTCGTTCACATGACGCCCACCTACCAGCGAGAGACTTTTCCAGGACATCAAGCACTTCCTCGACGACCACAAACCAGTCGCGTATCATCATGGAGAGCGGCTTCGAAAGCTGTTCGCGAAATGCCTCCGGGAGTTCGCTCAAGCCGGAGATATCCAGTGGAGCAAGAATGCCCACAGAGGCGACGACAGATAATCCTACGGGAAGCGTGTCCTTCTTTCGCTTGGGGAAGGCCGCATATTGTTCAGCAAACATAGTCAACATCCGCATCGCCTCGTTCCCAGCAATTTCGTGACCACACAGCGCCAACGTACTCACGCCTTCAAACAGCGGCTCGAGCTTCAACGGCAGCGTCAAAACGGCCCACGTGCGCTCACTTCTCTTCATCAACTGCTCGTAGACGCCGTCAACGCTTTTGAGCTCCTCCAGCAACAACAATAGAACTTCTCGGACTTCCTGTCTCGACTGGGACGCTGAATGGATCTCCGGCTGAAGCACATTAAGCCAGAACAAAGCTTTTGCACCAGTCACCAATTTCCCACGAAGTTCCTGGATGAACAGCTTCACTTGGTCCTGGCATTGCTGCTCCGCCTCCTGACTCAAGTTTTGGTATCGCTCCACCGCGCGTGAGATTTTCATTTCAGGCCAGCGATGGAATCGTCGAAGCAAAGCATCACGCACTTCTTCGCTCTGCTTGCAGCAACTCAATTTCATCTGCATCGGTCGATGCTTAGCAGCATTGAACACCCACTCGGCAAGTCGCTCAGCGCTTCGGAATTGCGGCAAGTTGCTGCGTTTTGTCGTCAGCGTTGGCTTCATCGGCACAAGAGCGTTGAGACCTCCATTGTCCTGGAATTTATAGTCCGGACGCTTCTGCTTCCACACTTGCTTACTACTAACAGGCCGGTAGGTCTCCATGATGACGTTCTCGTGATCCTTCGTCTGCTCGTCTCCTTCCACGACGGATCTGTTTTGCTTTTTCGACTTGGCCATTTTCGAAGATCTACTTGACCGTTTACCCCGCGCCGTCATGAACTCGAAAGAGAACTCGAGGATTGAGAGAATTCCAAGATCTCCCAGACTTCACTCCTCGTCCCGCCCCTGGTCGCAAGTCAATGAATGACCAAATCCAACCGTAGCACCCATTGTCGAGTACTTTCACAGCGTCAATTCTCACATCAACTACATGTAGTTGTCTCTTTCAGGTTGGGTTCCTATCGCGCCATCTCGAGTGATCATCGCTTGACTTAAGACAAAAGCTGCATCTGTCAGTGTTCCCATCAATTGGTGGATTGGTGTCAGGAAATCAACCGACGTCTCGAGTCGAACGATAGTCCTGCTAGTTTCGTCTCATTCGAACCAAAGCGAGCATGGAAGTTGCAGCCGTCGTCCTAGCAACTTCGCTCCAAGCGTCAAGCCTTCACAACGCTCCAGCAAGTGAGGGAACACACGCTTCAGAGTTGTTTTGGTCACTATCACGCTCAAGGATGCCGAGACCACGACAAGGTTCTTCACCGTCTCCCCCATGTGCCCAAGCTGGAAGTGCAGCACTTCGAAATACGACGAGTGCCGACGCCACTGCTCGACCAGAGCATCTACTCCACGCCGGTCGCCAAGGAAGACGTCCGGTGCCATCGATGAACGGAGAAACACAACTTGCTGTTGCATTTGGGGGCCTTGCACAGCTGCCCCTCGATCAGACTTGGCGTTGGGAGAATGGCGAATCGACAGCATTCCATGGCGAAAGAGGTGAAAGTACTCAGCCACCACGTCGAAAACCGTGTGCTTGACGTCAGAGAGGAGGCGACGTCGCTGCAACTCTAGCAATGAAATCTCCTCGCGTAAAATGGAGACCGAGTCACTGGTGGCTTGTTTCCTCCGTTCTTGTCTGCGTCGATAGCGAGCTTGGTTGATGCGGCATTGCTCTCGACGACGTGCAATCTTCTGGGTGGTGTTCATTCTCTTGAGCTCAGTCTTCGCTGCTGAGCTTGCGTCGAGGGGTGCGTGCAACGTGGAAGCATGGGCGAATTGGGGGGCGGAGCGCTCACGATCGGAGCACAAGTTCCAGGTGAACTGTTCAGGACTCGGAGCAACACTGTTTGGCATCGAGCGACCAACGTTTGAGGCAAGAGCCGACGTGGACGGGAGAATGGGTCTATCCGACGAGTGTTGACGTGGAAACTCGGCCAAAAATGCAGATCCGCTAGAACTCTTACGATGGTTTTGCTGAAATAGCGGCCCAATAATTACCGAAGTCGGATGCGTGCAGCTAGGAGGTCGTGTGGGGAAGTGTCCGAGTCTGCTGTGGGTGGATTCATGTGGGGCAGTGGCGGTTGACCGGGTCTTGGTCGGCAAATTTGAAAGTGGCCAGCAGACAGCTCACACTACTGGTTCTGGCTCCGTAGTGTCTAGTGTGTGGTCAACAACTACTGGTCATCACTCCAATGAGATCGTGGGATTACCATCGACTCGTTTCGCGCGGACAAGTACACTATTTGACGACCCTATAAGCGAGGAGCCCAACAACACGCGAGTACAAGTAATCTGTCGAGTCTTCTCGGAGTGAACTACTTGTATCCTGACGCGAGGTTGATGATTTCTTTATAAACTAAAGTGGATAACATCTACCGATGTTATCTGATTGACTGTACGCCCCTGTGAGCACTCCTGTCTGTGAGCACTGCTCTGTAGGATTACCGTCTGTACCTAATCACGTACAGTCCTCTCGTCAGTACATGTATGTGTGCCTCTATTATCCTATTATGGTTATTAATTGATAATATAAACTTATACTCCGTAAGTTTGTAAGACACAGGCTACCGCGCATACTGAGAGGAAGGTCTGTACATGTATTCGTCTTTTTGCGTTCCAACGACGCTGTCAATTGCTTGCTTTTTAGGGCATTGTCTCATTGAACGTTCGAGTTATTTTGCATGATCGTTGATGACCAAAACTGCTTACCTAACGCTTGCTCAAGCCTAGGATCTGCTGCTGGAAGTTGTCAATGCTGATAAAAACTGCCCAGCCCTCGGCTTGTTTGTTTGGGCTTAACTCTCACTTTTGCCATGCTATCGTCTATTCTTTCTATCGCGAGCTGTCACTTTCTCTCTAAGTGTCAAACTTCCCGATCGATCCGTCGCGAGTGACGAGAGCCTGGCCCAACACGAAAACCGCGTCTGTGATCGAGCTCAACACTCGACTGATTGGCATTAAAAATTCCACCGTCGTCTCTAATCTCTCCACAAGACTCGTCGACTCGTTCCACTCGAACCAAATCGAGCATGGGAGTATCAGCCTCCGTCCCAGCAACTCGTAGCCCAGCTCATCGCCTACTAGATGTGGGAACACAAACCTCAGCGTTGTTTCCGCCACCGTCACAGTCAACGACGCAGACACTACGACGAGGTTCTTCACAGTCTCCTCCATGTACTCGAGCTGGAAATGGAGGTCTTCAAAATATGACGAAAAGTCGACGCTATTGTTCAACGAGAGCGGCCACTCCATGGCGTTCGTCTAGGTTGATGTCACGTGCCAATGCAGAAAGACAAGCTGCTCCTGCGCATACGGCCTCGAACCAGTTTCGCCTTTGAGTGTTTGACGAAGCGACCGAATTCCGTGACGGAAAAGGTAGAAGTACTCGACCACTACATTGAAGACGCTCTGCTTCGCACCAAAGAGAACTCGGTCTCTCTGTAGCTCCAGCAACGGGATCTCTTATTTCAGCTGGGAAACGGACTGGTTGAGCAACTGCGACTTGCGCTCCTGCTTGTGTCGGTAGCGGGCTTGGTTGACACGACTCTGCTCACGACGACGCGCAGTCTTGTATCTACCTGTTGTTCTTTTGCGCTTGAGGTCAGCCCTGTCGGATTCAGAATCGCTCGGCACCGAGCTTCCTTCCTCTAGAGCAGTATGTATACGCACTGCATTGACGGTAGAGGATCTCGGTGCTTGGAGCGTTGGCAGTATTGATGCTGTTGTAGCTGGGCGCCGCTGTCCTGATACTTTCATCCGTACGTGACGTCTCCGACGGAGTAGGAATGAAGGGGAGAACAAACGTCTTAGGCTGATACCGACCCAAATCTCCTGTCGAGGTGGACACGGCCTGGTCACCGAGATTGGCGATTGCGTTGTCGCTTGGGGCTCGTTGAAACAGAGGCCCGACAATTGTCGAGGTCATGAGGTTAAAGGTTTTTGCGTGGAAGTCTTGTCGGCAGCTGGCCGCGAATTCCATTGGTGCCCTGGGTCTCAAATTGGGAAATGCTCAATGCGTTTAATGTGCGTGTGCGACGAAAGCTTGGGGCGAATGAACCGGTGTCTACTCTTGGAGCGGGGCTGTATTTCGCTGTAATCAGAGCGTACATGTATTGCCCGATAACCTGCGTTGTGAACCAGCTGGCGTCGGTGAGTAGGGCGAGCGAATATGTTTCGCTGTGTGTGGGAATCGCGCAATCGAAGATGACCGACGGCGAACAGCCCAGCCTGCAATATATCGTGAGCATCTCGTAAGCACTATTGAAACCAGTTTTATTCATGTCGTGGGGGTCATCACATGTCGAACTTTCCGATGGCGCAGTCTCGAGTGATGAGGGACTGACTGAGCACGAACGCCGTATCTGTTAGCGATCCTAACACTCGGCTAATTGGCGTGATGAAGTCCACCGCCATCTCCAACCGCACAACATGACTGTTGACTCCGTCCCACTCAAAGAACAGCGAACACTCGAAAAGCAAACGTCGTCCAAGTAGCCTAGTGCCCAGACTAGTAGTCGTGAGCTTGTTGTCGTCACCAACATCCAGAAGGTGCGGAAACACGCTTCTCAGTGTAGCTGCCGTCACTGTCACGTATAAAGAAGCTGCAACTACCACGAGGTTCTTCGCTTTCTCCTCTATGCGTTCGAGTTGGAAGTGCAGGTCCCTGAAATATGACGAGTAGCGTTGCCATTGTTAGGCGAGGGAGTCCACGCCATACCGATCGCCGAGGTTGACGTCCGACGCTAAGGAGAATCGCAGAAACACGAGCTGATGCTGCGTCTCCAGTTGATTCGTGTGCTGTGTCGGGGTCGAGATATTTTTTAGAGGCTGGTGAAGCGACCGAATTCTGTGGCGAAAGAGGTGGAAACACGCGGCCACAACGTTGAAGACGCTCTGTCTGGCACCGAAGAGAACTCGATCTCTTTGCATCTCCAGCAACGGAATTTCTTCACGTAGTTTAAACAAAGTCTCGTTCCGCAGTTGTGCCCTTCGATCTTGTTTGAATCGGTAACGAGCCTGGTTGATGCGGCACTGTTCGCGACGACGAACTGACCTCAGCCCCTTGTTAGCGCGCTTGAGGTCAGTCTTTTCGTATGCGTACTCGCTGGTCTCGGTACTGCCACCAGCGTTGAGGAGACTCTCATCCAGACTCGGTGCCGAAGCGCTGACGCGAGATGAATAGACACTGGACATCGATTGAAGAGCGGGCGGTTTTAGAGAGACTGACACAAACGGTGTACGTGCACCGCAATCGTCGAGACTGTTGCCTTCATTGTCGTGGAGTCGGGCTCGCTCGAATAAGGGTCAGACCATTGCAGAGATCGCAGAAGGTTGGTCGAAGCTTGGCATTCTTGCCTGGAAGTGGTTGGCGGCTGGTTCCATTCGGGTCCGTCGATATCGTCGAATTTAAAAATGAGTCTACTCACGTCGTGGACGGGATACGTGGTCACAACACACGTCACCAGGACCGCGTTCGAGTCACTCTTGATTCTGGCCTCATCAGCAGACTCCATGACATGTAAATGCTTTTGTATGGACTTGAATTAAATGTACAGTTTGTTGCTGTTGGTGGATAGCTTACGCGAAGATAAAGGCTAGCTTTTGGTTGCGGCACAACAAGGAATCATATCCGATAATGCCTGCTAGACTGTGCGATCAAAGCTTTTGCCCATATGGCGGCGAGTAGGCCAACTAACGGATTGCGCTTCAGGGTTAATTAAACCTGAAGCGCAATCATTCTTAAACTTGTTGATGTCTATTAATTTATTACTATTATAGTACAGACGAACCTCCGTTACTAAATATGGCTCGTGGACACATTTGCTATCAAGTATAGCAAGTTAATCATCTTAGGCCGGACTAGGTACTGTCCACGCCCTAGATCGGTATTATAATATACTGTATTGATTTTGACTTTTTGCGGTTGAGACGGCTATCGACTCCCAATACTGCGCACAGCTGCAGCCTTAGTATAATACACGGTAGCTCCAAGCACTGCCAAAGTACCCTCCACCAGCCCGTGAGTGCTGGCTTCATTTCCAGACATGCTCCAGAGCTCAACAACGGCGTCTCGCGGGTCGACTGTCCCCTGCAAGTCCCAATTTAGCCTAACCTACGAATAAAAGAATTGTAACGGGACCCAAGCAAAGCTGACTGAACGCGACTACGAATGTTTCAGCCCAAGGAACAGTTTCGCCCATTCTCAGAAACACCAAACAGGTCATCACTAAACCTTGGCCCGGCCAACCTCCAACAACATTGCGGCCACGATAACAAGTTTTCTATTTTTACAAATGATATTTTTTTAAACTAGAGATTTGGGCTGGCAGCGCTAGCAGACAACCCCAATCTACTACTGCCCAGGAATCCACAGGAAAACGAAAACGGTTCCCGATGACCAGCAAGAACAACCTAGTAACTGAGAGAAACCGCGCACTGCGTTCACAACAAGAAAACGATGACCAGCAGTTCACAAAAGTACACTCACCTCTCAACTGTCAAGAGAAATACGGTATCGGCGAATAGTCCTATTTTGAGGTGCTGGCATATGGGAAGTCACAACTGTGAAATATAAACTTATCTGTGCTGTACCATGATACATGTATTGTGCTTTGCAATGCTTTTGTCGTTTTCACTCAGCCGCTTGCTCGATTTATAATAAACCGAGTTCGTTTTATTTAAATAGGCTCCATGAAAACGACATATCGATCTACTTAGGGCAGCTAATATATCGGGCTGCACGGCTTGAACAAGCCCATGACCCTTGAGCCGGCAAAGCCGTTTTTTCTGGCTCGGTTTGCGGGATACCGATTGAGTGAACCCGGCAAAACGAACATGACTGGGTTCATGATCATTTTTGCAATAAACTATGAGCCTTGCCATGAAGCGTAACAAGCCCGGCTCGTTTAATGACCCCATCATTGGTTGAAATTTTGAGCTCCTGCTTGCGCACACAACCTTTCGCTAAGTCCGCACTGGAATCCTTGTCGAGCTCGCAATACGAAGATGATCTCCGACCATTGATGCGAAGCTTTGCTTGGTGGTGCAGTCGTACATGCCGTGTCGCCTAGATTGTGGATATCNAGACTCTTGAGAACATTCCTACTTGTTTTGCCGGTTTCGTCGGAAAACTTGCTGCACAGATGGCTGCTGGTCGACCACCTCGGCTAGCACCTTAGCACTGTCGAGAGTTGTTCTTCCTGCCACAAGCTTATTCACCGTGGTGAAGCCTGCGCAACGTTGAGCAGAACGAGGTGTTTTTGTGTGCGGTGCCCTTTTGTGTTGTGCGTAACCCTGGCCTCTCCACAAAAATCGCGTACTTAGTGCTGCGATTTTACGTTGTTCACCCAGCCAATCACGACCAGCGTGTTCAAACCCCTAAGTTCGCACCTCTCGCTTAGGTTCAGGTTCACTCTGGTTTGGTTTCGTTTAAGTTAATTCAGACTGAGCCCCTAAAACCTCAAAATCACGATTCTGGGTTTATTTGGTTCACCAAAAAATGACCGAACCACGGTTCAGGCTCGGCTTGTTCAGGGCGTGTCGAGCTGCGACAAACAAATCGAGCCGTGGGATGGACTTCCCGATGGATCTAAGCTAATCGAGGTCGTTTTCCTGTATAACGACCCTTTTTGCGTTTTAAAAACGCAAATCCAGGTCACTTATTTTAATTCCAGATCGGTCATTGGACCACCTTACTTTTATTCCTGATTTTATGCTCCGGCCTTGCTCGATCTAGGCCATAAAATGGAGCGGCATTTCATCTGCAAAGCACAATAGACCTTGGTACAGATCTGTCTGTATTGTGATTGTTGAATGCGAGGGTAAGGATACGAAATTAATCGGAGGCAGTTAAATCCTAAATCGGACTTCGAATCAGGATATGGACACCTTAATCGGAGTAGATGGCGAAACGGCAGAGAACCCTACGAGCATTAAGTCAGTCACGAGTCATTGTCGAACGTCTTCTGCTAGAAGTTGTTCGCATTGGCTTTTGCCAGCATACGGTGCCAGCTTTAGCTGTAATTACCACTGGTTGACTTGGCTTCATATCCCCCATGAACTCCGGGCATATGCCCAACACCTTCGTCAACCCTTTGATGATAGACGTTAACGCGCAGGGAGATGACCATGCACAAATGTACAGCTACAAGGATCACGATTTTGTATGACGATGATGAGGACACAACCATACAGCATGAAACCGGGTGCTATACGGCGCTGACAGAAGCTCAAACATCCCAGTATCTACAGGTGCGTGATCGACTACATGTGTTACCACCCTTGATGCTGTTAAAAGCCCATGAACGACACTTTTATGGAGTTCGGCACAGGGAACTATTCTTCCGGTGGCTTGCCGAGGGGGATCCGGAGTTCACGTCCTCGCCGCATTACAAGTGGTCCGACCGGCTAGCAACTCCGACGGCAGCGACGATTACCGACGTAGATAAGACCGATCCTTTGAGTATCGGATTCACCGTCATTCACGAAGGGCATTGTCTGAATATCATGACGGACTCAGAAGAAGCCAATATAACCCTACACAACTGCCTCACGATCCGGCAACGATTGGATGTGGCTCATTTAAGGAAGGGGTAGCCAATTTTAGACGATCTGGAGTACGATGACAGCGGGATAGCACAGCTCATGCACGCAGTCGCACATAACATATATCTGGATATGGGAATAGGTGAGTTAGCATTGGCAGCTGCGACAACAGAAGACACTGCCCACGAGGAACAATGTCGGCTCACACCCCGCGCGCCACTAACCTCACGCGCTTAGATGCATGCAAAAGTCTACACAGGTATACTGGGCGCACCGCAACTCGCTGAGCTCTCACCAGCGCAGACTGTGAAGCTTGAGATGGCAACGGCGGCAAATGAATCGGCACTGGAACATTGGTGCAAGCATCAGCGTCGTCAGTTTCACATCCCCAACGGGGTATTGTCAAGTAGTGCGTACACGGAGGCAACATTTGCCACGTTACTGAAGTGGTTGGTCTCCCAGCCTAGAGCGGCACGCCATCTTTGGCGCACCTACCCTACCCGGGGTTGGTCGCCAAGAGTGTGCGGGTGTCCATACTGCAGGAATGGGGACGAATGGAGACGTTCACGGAGCAACGGAGGAAAGGCCTTCGTCTGAGTAAGAACCAGACAACCTCCAAGAGGGTCAGGCAGTATTGTACCAAATGGCTGGAACAAATTGAGATGGTGGAACCCGTCCACCAGCCGATAGTATGTGCGGATCTAACAAATGGACAGACATCTGCAAATGGATCCCCATCAGCCACAGTAGTGGCCAACCAGCGTCACTACCCAGGGAAGAATGGCATTTGCTCCATGTACTACCTTATATTAGTCGACAATGGTCGGCCACGCCGATGGGAGCCATTCCGAATGGGTCCCGTGCCCAATGATACCATGATTACCCAATCCTCAACACACTATTTGGGCAGATTACGCAAGGTGACTTGGGCGTGGCAGCCCGTATCCTAGCATGGCTCACTTGGGAGGAATGTGAGGTCGCAACTGCGTTTTCAGCAGTCCTCCAGGTCCGCAACTCAAGGCCAACACGGCCGCAATGATGCTGGTGTTGTGTCCAGGGAACACCAGCATCAATCCCCCCCCCCCCGG